>JAAGKR010003650.1:0-63204 GCA_011419295.1 Clarias macrocephalus
GACACTTCCCAGTAAAACACACACAGCGCGGCGCATCAGCACATTCCTCCGTGGCAGGCTGATGAAACAACGTGACCCGGCACAAATCCGCCCTTTCACTCATAAACCTGTCGAAGGCGAAGAAATGCCAGATTCTTCACATTTAAAACTCGCTCGCTTCCTTAAAAACGCATTAGCAGTCAGCTGGCTAATTTCGTTCATGCCGATCTGCAGTAAGGTTAATGAAATCTCTCCGTCTCTCCAAGGTGACGTTTCGCACACGGATCTATCACTGCAACATTAACAGTCAGGGCGTGATCTGTCTGGACATCCTGAAGGACAACTGGAGTCCTGCACTCACCATCTCCAAAGTGCTGCTGTCCATCTGCTCGCTGCTCACCGACTGCAACCCAGGTACGAGGCCCCGACCTTGAAATCTGCCATAGAACACACCAAGGTTTGACCCGCGTGCGCGTAGGCGATGTTTATTTATGGCACCATAAGCCAAGAGGTCTTCTATGACAATCATTTGAAACGTGCCTCACCTCGCCTGTTCAAAATGCTGGAATAAACAGTTGCTCCGAGAGAGGAGGGATTTATTAGTGTTGTATTTTATTACACTAGCATCATCTCAAAGATTTACAAGATATAAAAGACTGTTACGGGGAAATAATCAACAACAGGGTTGATTGTGTTACGAATGAGTCACCGTTCACAAACCAGTTTTATAAGACCAGTTCTTGGAGTGCTTTAAACAATAATTAGCGCTGGTCCCCTAATTCGATTAGCCGAGTAACGTCTCAAGAGCGCTTATTTTTCCTACTTGATGTGCTGGCGAATTCGTTCATGTACACTCATGAGCATGTTTTAAAAAATGTTCAGCTCCATCTGTTGAATTCTGAGATGAACTAATGATTTTTTTTCAAGGTTGATATAAAAATTCTTTTTCCTTTTAAATTTCAAAATATCTTCTCTTCCCGTGGCCGAGCTCGGCCAAATACACCTGTGAAAAAGCCCATTAAAATTAGTTTAGTAGTTTTTACTTGATGCCTGCACAAACAGGCAAAAATTCCAAAAACCATCTTAATGTGTTTTATTTCTCATCTTAGGTTCCCCCAAATGATTTTTTCACAAATATCTTCAATGTACAGACTCTCCAACTTTACAGTTTTATTATAATTTATAGAACAGATAACCACACTGTGATGTTTCATAAATGTTGATTATCATCATCATGGGTCACCAGTGTCTGTCTGCATACAGAGATTTATAATAATCATTAAAAAAAAAACTGGACTAAACAAGGCCCATTTTTAATATATATAATTTTTTTTTTTTTTCATAAATTTGCTTGAAATCCAAGATGAAAAAACAAACTAACTTCTCTTTCCTTCATTCTGGTTGGCAATAAAGATGCACTTCCACAAAGGACGTGTAGGTCATTTGCATTTAAAGCTACAGACACTTGCAACAGATCGACATGGAGGGAATCTCTGGGAAGGGGCTATGCAAATTGTCGCACAGTTTTTTTTTTTTTTGCCTGAAATGGTGTCATACTATGTGAAAAATTTAAACACTTATGACCATGAAGGTGGTCTTGAACTCGGCTCGTCTGTTTTGTACTTCTTTATATTAAACACCTCCCCTGTTATAACTCCTAACTTCCAGCCTCCTAACACACAGTATGACTTCAGATCAATCCCTGCTATCTGATATCACCCCAATGACGATGGATTCCCTGTTGAATCCCTTTCCTTTCGAGGTTTCTTCCTATTGCCATCTTAGTAAGGTTATCCATGCTCCCGTTGCCCTCGGCTTGCTCCTCAGGGACAAACTAATCATTTTGATTTATACATATTTCCTCACGCATTTGTTTGTAACACATTTTTTAAACACGCTGTCAAAAAAAGCAGCCACCGCGAAGGTCTGGCTAGCGGATAGGTAGGAATCACAGGTTTGTATATAGTGTTTGACACAGTGAGGTTTCCAAACTCATTTCCATAATTTTCTTTTTGATTCTGTAAATTGCGAGAATGACAATTGTTAAAAGCACTAAATAAAATTTTATTGTGAATTGAACTGAATTAAACTGAATCCCAGGGATGCCAGATCGTATGATCCGAGGGGTATTTTAGCTGGAACAATAGCATACACTCTTTGGAAAGTCTTATGGGAACTTGTTAAAAAGTACTTTATTTGTTTATCTATAATCCTTAAACGACACAGTAATTGCACAATAATTCCTTGTCATGTTACATATTTAAAAAAAATCTGAGATTTTGTCATAGTAACCTACTGAACTGAGATTTCAACAGCACTATGGTCAGTGCAATACAAAAACATCATTACACACAGCAAGAAGGAAGAAACAAGAAGCTATTTCTGGCCAATTGATTCTCTATTTGATAAACTCGTGTGTGTTTTCTGTGTCCGTCCCACAGCTGACCCTCTCGTCGGGAGCATCGCCACGCAATACCTGACCAACAGAACTGAACACGACAGAATAGCCAAACAGTGGACGAAGAGATACGCCACATAAAGAGAAGTCCTCCCTCAGAGCCTCCCTCTATAAATCGCTCCCTCTTCCCGACCCCACCGTACCTGTCTACCTCTGTCCCCGTCCTCTCAGAGCACACTCACCGTATATAATCTCCGCTTCCCCGACCTCCCTGGCCGCTTTCGGTGAACAGAACTGTCCTTTTGTTCCTCGTTGACTTGAAAGCTTCTTTTTTGATACCAAGAGTAGACTGGGATTTTTATTTTCCAATTAACTGAATGTTTTGAATTATTCTAGGAGGAAAATATTGTTGTTGTTATTGTTATTGGTATTATTATTATTATTATTATTATTAATGTTGCTCAACCTCATGTATGTACGTGGCATCAGGAACAAATACAGACTATAAGAACCCACACACACCCACCCACCCACCGACCCACACACACACTACAATTTTTCAGTCATGGTATGTGCATGTTAACAGGATGCCCATTTGCACCCAAATCAACACGAAGCTCCGCTCTGTTTGTAACATATTTTTTAAACACGCCGTGAAAAAACAGCCACCATGAAAGTCTGGCTAGTGGATAGATGGGAAATCACAGGTTTGTATATAGTGTGTGACACAGTGCGGTTTGTTGTGCACTTGCTTTATGGACAAACGTTCAATAAAACACTGTGGCTGAACCATACGTGATGTGTTCTGTGTGTCCATTTTCTGCTCTTTCTACACTCCAAGGTGTAACGGAAATCGGTGTCTTAATCATGTTTCAACTTCGTCACTTGACTCACAGATTTGGGATCCTGGGGACTCAAACTCAGTAGGATAATTTGGGCAGTTTTACCATTTTCTACATCATTATGTACCAATTTAAGCACTTACCAATAACATGACTACAAATAATTGGACTAAACAAGGCCTATTATATGTTAAATTCATAGAATGATCAGCCATAACATTATGACCAATTGGGTAGGTCGCCTTTTTTGCCACCGTAAAAGTGATAAACAGTGTGTTGTGACACAACCTAAATTAATCTTTTCATCAATTTGATCTGCCCTAGTGGTTGTATTGGATGGATCGGACTACACGAGCCTCCTTCACTCCCCATGTGCAATGGCAACCCATGACCTTGTCGCACCAGTTTTCCCTTTCTTGGATGGCTTTGGTATGTCCTGACTACTGCAGACAAAGCTGCAGTTTTGGAGTTGCTCTGACCCAGTCGTCTAGCCATTAAAATTTGAAGCAATTCAAATCCTTATGCTTGCCCATTTTTTTTCCTACTTTTTTTTTCCCTGTTTCTTTTTTTGAACACATTAACTTAAGGGAAAAAAAGTTCACTTAATTGCTGCCTAGTACATCCCACCCACTTCCAGTCACCACTCCAACAAGATATTGAATATGTAGCTGCTGTGAGAAGGGCCAAATCGTAATGGCTAGATGACTGGGTCTGAGAAACTCCAAAACTGCAGTTCTTTGTGGGATGTGCCTGGTCTTCAGTGGTCAGGACGTACCAAAAGTGATCCATAAAAGGAAAACCGGTGAACGTACAATAGGATCATGGGTGGCCAAGGCTCACTGATGCACATGGGGAGCTATGATTGGCCTGTTTAGTCCGAACAAATAGGAAGCTTCTGTAGCTCAAATTGAGGAAAAGGTTTCAATACAAAGTGTCAGAAAACAAGGGGCATTACTGTTTTGGTGGCAGTAGGGGAGACCCACTCAATATTAGGCAGGTGGGTATAGTGTTATGGCTGCCATTAAGAGGTTAACATGACTCTTGGGAATCAAACCCACACCTTCCATATTACAGACGAGAATCCTACCACTGAGCCCGATGCCCTGTAACTGATTCTTCAGTAAGACTGGCTAAAGTATTAATTTTCGAATATTTTGCAAATGTTCACATTTAATATAATTTTTCATCGGGCCATTTTTAGCAGCTGCTAAACTGAAATGAAAAAAAGAATCCCACCCATTCTGTGTTAAAGCAATGTGCTGGAAAGGTCACCTCAGGTAACTGATGTATTCAGTAAATATAGAGATAACATTATCACACTGAATTGTCCTATAATAAACCCAGTACACATTATCTGAACATTGAAATATCATTAATAAATAACTTGGCACGGGTGTAAGTTTTTCATGCAGAGTATTTGTATTTCATAAATAAATATATATTTAACATACAATATAATGCATAGTTTTGTGATTTGAGTATTTAAACAATGTCATACTGTATATACTGTACATTGTAGCTACATTATCAGGTAACATTTATATGTCTACAGTTACTGACTGTAGGCCATTGATGCACTGTGTGCCAGCAGTGGTGGCTCTAGTGCCCGAGGTGACCAGGACATTACCCACGCCAATTAAGAGTCCAG
Source organism: Clarias macrocephalus (assembly GCA_011419295.1). Taxonomy (NCBI): domain Eukaryota; kingdom Metazoa; phylum Chordata; class Actinopteri; order Siluriformes; family Clariidae; genus Clarias; species Clarias macrocephalus. Next base: position 4,868 of record JAAGKR010003650.1, read on the forward strand.
AATAAACCATTTCACCTCAGGATTGTTTAGACTGGATATATATAATTCTTAACAAGTTCAAACAAGACAGAAGAATGCCTGCTAAACTATACAGTATGCTATATACTCACAGTATTATAAATAATCTAGGGCATTGGGTTAGGTGGCTCAGTTGTAGGTTTCTCGCCTACCATGTGGAAGGTCTGGTTTCAATTCCCAGGCAGTGCCCAAACCCCAGCCATTGGGTGCAGTGCCGGTCCCAAGCCTGGATAAAATATGCGGGATGCATCAAGAAGGGCATCCAGCGTTAAAAAACTGTGCCAAGCTTGTGTGCGGATTGGATTGTCCGCAGTGGAAAGTCCAACAACGTTATAAATCATCTATGATGTATTTGGCAGTATTTCATAAATTTTACTTATCAAACTATGAAATGCTAGCAAATACATCTCTCTTGGTCACAGACTCGAATCAGGGAGCCAGCAAGATTAACTGACCCACACAATGAGATGAAAAATGCGCCGTGCATAAGAGCGATAGAAAACTGATCACGGTTGCTGAGATTGACGCCCACCGGCAAGATGCCACCCTGGGAGGCTGCCCATTTCACTCATATCTAAATCTGCTTCTGCTTGTTAGTAAACTTGACATGCAGGAAATAAAAATACAAGCATAATTTCATGATAAAATATAGACACTAAAACACATATACATACAGTACAGACCAAAAGTTTGGACACACCTTCTCATTCATAGAGTTTGAATTTGTATTATGGCAAGAAAAAAGCAGCTAAGTGCTTTGAAAGTGTCCCCAAGTGCAGTCACAAAAACCATCAAGCGCTACAAAGAAACTGGTTCACATGCGGACCGCCACAGGAAAGGAAGACCGAGAGTCGCCTCTGCTGCGGAGGATAAGTTCATCCGAGTCACCAGCCTCAGAAATCGCAGGTTAACAGCAGCTCAGATCAGAGAGCAGGTCAATGCCACACAGAGTTCTAGCAGCAGACACGTCTCTAGAACAACTGTTAAGAGGAGACTGTGTGAATCAGGCCTTCATGGTAGAAGATCTGCTAGGAAACCACTGCTAAGGACAGGCAACAAGCAGAAGAGACGCGTTTGGGCTAAAGAACACAATAAAGAAAAGTCTTTGAATGAGAAGGTGTGTCCAAACTTTTGCTCTGTACTGTACGTGTATATATATATAATTTGTTTCATTCTTTTTATAAGCATAACTAGATATGAAATAAAAAATAAATTAATCTGATTTTCGAATTAAGTTTGATAGTGGACTGTCCTTGAGACAATAGCCAAGACACTTGAAATACGCTCCCTAGCCAAAACAAAAAAGTCACCATCTGGATTTAACCAAGCTAAAAGTTAAGGTCCTTCTACTGGTTAATTACTGCAGTGATTCTTAACTACGCAACCATGTCAGAAGACATATCCTGTGATTGTGTCAAAGATGCTACAGTACTTTGTTTAGAAAGTATCAAATTATTGTCCTCCATCAAGCAAAGAAAACAAATAAGGAGATCTCTGAAACTACTGTAAGTGGGGTAAGAACTGTAAAACATATTAAAATCATCTGGAGGGATAGTGAGAGAAATACGGGCTGAAAAACGTTTGGAATGAAGGTGATAAGAGATCACTTAAACACTTATTGGGATGAAATCATTAAAAAAAAAAACATTGGAAATCATAACTATGTTCAATACTGAAAGTAAGAGTATTACCACACACACATTGCAAAGATACAGTAGCTCAAGGGATTGGGACTAAACAATTGTGTAGTCTTAAGAAAACCAATTATCAATTAAGCTAATGAGGCTAATTGGAAAAAAAAAAGACTTCAATTTGCTAGGGAGAATAAAAATAGACAGTGAAGCAATGGAAAAGGTCATGTGGCCTTATGAGTTCAGGTATACCCTGTTCCAGAGTAATGGGAGCATCAAGGAAAGGAGAGAGGCAGCTTAAGTGATGCCCCCATCATGCCTAGTGCCTACCGTACTTGCTCCTTTTGGTGTCAGGCAACATAATATATTGAATGACCAGTTTTTCAATCAATGGTTTTTTTCTTTCCTGATGGCACGGGCATATTCCAAGATGACGATGCCAGGATTTATCGAGCTCAAATTGTGAAAGAGCGGTTCAGGGAGCATGAAACATCATTTCCACACATGGATTAACCCCCACAGAGTTCAGACCTCAAACCCATTAAGGATCTTTGAGATGTGCTGGAGAAGGATTGACGCAGTGGTCGGACTCTCCCATCAACAATTCAAGATCTTGGAGAGACATTAATCTCTCCGACTCTGGAAGCCAATAAATGTTGTTACATTGCAGAAGCTTGTCAAAATGATTCGGGTGCATGCTAAAAGCAAAAGGCTTTTATATGAAATATTAAAGTGTGCGACTTCTGTTTTTGGTCAGGCAGTGTACTATTATACAGTAGTTTACTTTGAAGGCCCTATACAGTATATTACTATTTCTTTACCACAGGTCTCGGAGCTCGAGCTGAAATAAACCTCAGTTAATGCCTGTTTACTTATTTAATCTCCCCTTGGTTCACCCCTCCTCTAAATGTGCCATTTTAGTGTCTATATAAATGAGCAACTCCTACACACCCCAGCAGAGAACAGCAGAACTGAGCAACATGTCAGAAGAGGGGAATTTTCTTATATGAGGTCACAATTAGAGAAAAATCTAGTCCAATACAAAAATCAAAAAAGGACAAAATGCATGTTTTCTCCAGTGTTCTTGGTTTGTACACACACACTAGAGATACATCTGAATGTCTAGAATTTACTTAAAAGTAAATTTTGCATAATATTTTCCTTTAAAGAAAACAATTCCTGAAGTCACCACCTTGGCATCCTGGATCTTCTAAATGGATACCATTAAGGCATGATGTGACTGCCTGCTTCACGTCTGAAATGCTGGCCTCCCAGGAACTCCTTTAATGGCCCAAACATTAAAGGAGTGGAAATTACTTGGAGCAAGGTCAGGACTGTACGGGACATGCGGCAACAACTCCCAGCCAAGTTCCTGCAACATGCAAGTGGTGTTGCTGAATGATTGTAAGTACAGTTCCCACAGACAGATGTGTCTTTTTTTGCAAATTGGTGACAAGTTATCCATGGATTGTCAGGAATCAGATGTTCCGCTTGCTGAATGTTCTCGGAAACGACTGCAGTGGGCTCTGAACCACTAAAATCTTTTAGATTTAAAATCTGTGACAATTTGGAGCTTTCACAAAGTTCAGAATGAAAAATCAAGGTGCTTTAGTTTTGTTTGATATTTAAATGATTCTCATCCTTCTACACAACTCTGTGCCACCACGATCTTGTAGAGTGTCTATAAAATGACTGACTGGAGACTTATCCAAACACAGAACACAAGTCTTCCAGACCTGAAGTCAGTTTTCTGAACGATTAGTAAGATTACTTTATTTCAGCCACTCAGTCCTCTTTTGCTGAAGCCAAAGGTTCTGTCATTCTACATATCATCCAGGTTTACTTGAAAAAAAAATTTCTCACATGTTCTTGGTTTGTAACTGGCCACCCAGGAACTCCTTAAATGGCCCAAACATTAAAGGAGTGGAAATCACTTGGAGCGGATCTCATCCAGGTTTACTGTTGGAGTTTAAAATGATATTGCACCTTCCACCAGACATGGATTGTATTCTGTCATACTTCTCACAGCATTGATCGAATCAAATTTTTCCTCATGAAGCAGCTCTCCTAAGAATGTTAATGCTTTTACTCTTTACACCACAGCTTAGTGGTTATCACTGTCGCCTTGCACCGTCAGGGTCCAGGTTTGATTCCCACCTCGGGTCTGTGTGCATGGAGTTTACATGCTCCTCCCATGCTTGGTAGGTTTCCTCCGGGTACTCTGGTTTCCTAATGTTCCCAAATTTCCCATAGTGTGTTAATGTGAATGTTGACCAGAGGTCCTACCACGGTTGTAAAAATGGGAATAAATAAAGGTCACCACCACTGACCTCCACGGTCCCTAGATGAACTACAGAGGTTCCTAGATGGATTGATGGATGGACTGTTTTGCAAAACAATATTGAATGGGCAAAGTGGCTTAGTGGTTAGCACTGTTGCCTTGCACCTCCACGGTCCGGGTTCGATTCCCACCTTGGGTCTGTGTGCATGGAGTTTGCATGTTCTCCCTGTGTTTGGTGGGTTTCCTCTGGGTTCTCCGCTTTCCTCCCACAGTCCAAAGACATCGACTAATTGGTGTTTCCAAATTGCCCGTACTGTGAGTGAGTATATATGTGTGTGTGTGTGTGTGTGTGTATGTGTGTGTGCCCTGTGATGGATTGGCACCTCCCTGCCTCGGGCTCTAAGTCTCCTGGGATAGGCTCCAGGCATCCCGCAACCCTGTATACAGGACAAAGCGGTACAGATGATGAGTGTGTGAGTGACTGTTACACCCAGGTGTATTGGCCATTTTAGAGTTTATTTTATACATTTAATGTATTGATTAATGTTTATTTATAAGCCTCTATCTCTGTTTAAAGCTCTCCTCAGGAATGCTACAACCTCGCGCCAGGACTGACGTCACTGTCCTGAGCTCTCTAGCCCCGCCCCTTGTTCTGTGGAAACTGTGTCACTGGGTTAAAGTGACTGTAGCGCGCGCGCGGCTTGGGGGCGGAGCGGAGAAATGGCCATAGCAACAAACCTCAGAACATTCAGTTCCTAGCAGCAGCAGCAGCAGCAGTTTACTTGCAGCTCGGCTGGACTTACAGTCAGCGTACAGTAGGAAATACCTCGCGTTTTATTTTAGATCAAACATTGATTTTTTTTTTGGTAATAGGAAGGTTCCTGAGGAGATTCCGTCATATCTTATGAACGACATGAGCTGTCTCCGTTCAGTCTGAGGAGTCGTTTTTGGACGTTATTTTAGCTACGCGGTTTAGCCAGAACAACGTTAAACGGTTTCATTTTGGACGTTAAGACGCAAAATGGGATCAACAAAACCAGGTAATGCGCTTTACAATAATGGTACTATGCTGTCTAACAACGCTAAATTCTGTTAATAATGTACATGATTATGAACCTTTTATTGGTGTAATATTGCCCGCGTTTGTGTGTGAGTAAGGGGTGTGCACAGTGTTTATGTGCTTGTTGTACTCTTCTCCCTCCGGCTCACATGGCTCGCCCCGCCTGCCCATGTGCCTCTGTGTACGCGAGCCGGTGTTCTCTGCCTTCTGATTGGCCGAGAGCTACCGTGACGTAGCTCATTGCATAATTCGGTGCGGAGTGTCTCCGCAGCAGCATGTGAGCCAGGTGCTCTGACCTAGATTGCTTTTTTTTTTTTTCAGGCTCGAGTTTAAATCAATCGCAGCTCCCTATGTAGGCGCACTCTGTCGGGTATCAAATGACGAGTACGTCCTGACTCCAGACTAAATAGCGGGTCGGAAATAGAAACAGGGAAACGGTGTCCTGTGGTGATTTCTAGTGATATGTTAATATGATATTTAATACAATGGCGCTCAGTTATGGATGTGTTCAGTGCGTCGTGCAACCTAGTTTAGGGCTCTTGATTTGCGTTTGGGATACGGCCCTGGCGAATACGCTCCAGACACGTGTGGGAATCCTCAGTCACGCAGGATTAGGTAACCTGCTCCTGTCAGTTGCAGTAGAATATATATATATGCAACCTACCCTACAGACTCAGCCAAAAAATGTACACTCTTCAGGAAAAGAAAAATACTATGATGTATATTATATGAATATAATATTAATAATATCATCTTATCATATATATTTCAATATATGATATATTGAAGTGACTTTAGTATAAAAATATTTATACATGGTTTTTCACTGCCTGAAGTGTGTATACAGTGTTTTGGCTGACTCTGTATATATACCCTATAGATAGTGGTTAGTACTGTGGTCTCCCACAGGTTGCCAGCTAGACGCCCGATAGTCATTCAAAAACTACGGCCAATTTGGGACAGTAAGTGTAATCTGCATGTCATTTGAACTGGGGGTGGAAACCACAGTACCTGGAGGAAACCCATCAAGCTCGGGGGGAACATGCACACACTCCATGCACACAGACCCGAGGCAAGCATCGAACCGGGACCCTGAAGGTGCAAGGCGACAGTACTAACTAATACGCCATTCTGCCGCCCATATATATATTTAATGAAGAATAAAAAAAAATGTGTTGTTATTATTATTAAATGAAACAATATAATTCATCTCTGTTATATGTACCCCGCCATATTTATCTATAAAATTAATACAATACATAAGAATTGAATAATGTACTGTTACGTTTTTATTATATATTTATTAAAAACAAACGCCCAATTTGACAATTTTCATGCACAGACATGATTTAGTTCTTTATTATGTGATATCGTATTACTCATAATTAAGTAAAGTAGAACATTCAAAATAAATCTTGTGTGCCCTGCGATGGATTGGCACCCCGTCCAGGGTGTACCGCGCCTCGTGCCCCGAGGTGGATTAGATAAAACTGAGCGAGGTGGATCAGGTAAAAAATATTTGCCTTGATATTTGAATAATTCCTACCCATATTCAGAAAGCCCCACCTCAAGGATATGTAGAGTTTGTCAAAGTTGACTGACAGGAAGTGAATCTAAAAATGAAACAAAACATTCCAGATCAGATCGACCAGACTATTTGTACAAGTTAGGAATAAAAAATGTCAGTCGCACTTTTGAACCACCTCCCAAACAGTGATGACACTGTTATGGCTTGGGTCTTCCATATAAAGAGGCCAGTGGCTTAGTGGTTGGCACTGTCACCTCACAGCCCTGAGGATGGATTTCCTTCAGTTTTCTCCACGGTCCAAAGACATGAGTGAAGCAGCTGTGCATGAGGGTGGGTTGCTCAGCAATGTGTCGTCTCCTTAAAGCAACGGCTGTTAGAGTGAAGTCATAGGTCATAGGTCACTACAGCTGACCACCGGTCAATGATGATGGTTTAATAATAGATACAGGTTAGATGTAATACATGAGATGTTCTGTTCTATAGGTCATTTAGAGACTGAATAAATGGTGTAAGACACGAATAGATTTGTCACTGCGAACAAAGTTAAAACACCAGTTTAATTAACAATTCCAAAGCGAGTTTGGTGTCTCTTTCTCACAGCTTTATTTCTCCATATTACCCCTTAAATTACCCCACATATGAATTATTCAGTAACTGCAGTGACACTGTGTGTAATTTAGGGAGTGAGGAATGCCCATGTGTTGCTGTAGAGGTCCTGGGATGTCAAGGGGGTTTAGAGCTGACCTTTGTATTGTATTGCTATTATTGATGCTCATGCCGTAACCTTGTCTTTCCCTTAATTGGGGTAGTGTGAGATACCAGCCAGAGAGCTAAAGTGGCATCTTTAACACCTTGGTGTAAATTTGAAACCAGTTGTAACTCCTAGGCTTAAAGCACCACAGAGGCAATCTGCTTGCAGCTCGCAACTTCACAAAGTGCAGTATTATATAATCTTGTGTACAGATTTCTTCATTGTACTAGGCCTGGGTACTGGATATCTTTACTATATTACTAGAACACTACTCAAATATCCTCCTGCCTCCTCTACATGAGTAATTCATTGATGCCTCTTTTCTTTTAGTTAACCATAGACAGCTACGAGTACATGACTGTATAATTAGATTCTTCCCACACGTCTCCTGTTCTTCCTCTTTTTACAGCTGGTGTGATAGCATACATCTGCTCTTCCGGCTCCGCATCCAGCCCCAAATCTTGCTTGAGTGACAGCTCCAGTGTCCACACACAGTCCTCATCTCCACCCCCTCCAACAGCACAGAGCCTGAAGATGGAAATGCCCAGCGCCAGGCCTCTCAACGTCCCTAAACCCGCCAACTCTCGTGTGCCTGCGTCGGAGAAGAGCGCAACCAAGAGCAGCATCACGAGTAAGTCTGGAGTAGGGTTTCAAAATGGGCAGCCTGTTATTTGTCAGTCTGCAATTTGTTTTTATTTGTCACTTTTGCAATTTGCAAGGCTGAAAAGCTAATAAAACAGATTAACAAATAATGGATATTGCATTTTAATGATAAGCCTTGTGATAAGTAAATAAGTAATCTCATGTATAAAATACACATTTCAAATAGTCAGCAAGGATTTTATTTACAGGTTTAAAGCTGTTTAGGGGAAGAAATGACTAGTAGAAAGGTCCCTCCTCCTTTATTGTGACTGACAGAAAGGCCACACCCCTTTACTTTAAATGCCAAGTAGAAATGCCACACCTTCTTCATTTTGACTGACAAGTATAAAAGCCACACCCTGTTCACTATGATTGACAGGTGCAAAGGCCACACCTCCTTTACTATGACTGATGAGTTTAAAGGCCACACCCCTTTACTCCGAAAGACAAGTAGAAATCCCACACCTCCTTCACTTTGACTGACATGCAGAAAGGCCACACCTCCTTTACTGTGACTAACAAGCATAAAGGATAAGAATAAAGGCCACGCCCCTTAACTTTCACTGCCAAGTAGAAGACTCCGCCTCCTTTCCAATGACTAATAAACGCTTAAGAGACAGACAGCATCCATCCTTTATCTTTTTCATAACTGAAGCAGGTATATCCAGTGTCAGTCTTTACATCATCTATTTGTGTTTTGTGTTTTCAGAGCTGAACGGCATGGTGCTACTGTGTAAAGTGTGTGGAGATGTGGCGTCAGGATTCCATTATGGCGTTCATGCCTGTGAAGGTTGCAAGGTACTTTTTTCAACCTGTATTGTTAAGTTGCTAATTTAAAACAAATCCCAAAATAAATCTTTCAGCCTCCATTAAACAGATAGCGTTGATTAACGTGCCTGTTGAAACCTTCAGGGCTTTTTCCGGAGGAGCATTCAGCAGAACATCCAGTATAAGAAGTGCATGAAGTCGGAGAACTGCACGATCATGCGCATAAACCGAAATCGCTGCCAGCAGTGCCGATTCAAGAAGTGCCTAGCAGTGGGGATGTCACGGGATGGTGAGCACTTTTCTTTCTCCTGTGCTTCTGCGAAATATACAGACCGGTGACAAATTAAAGGTAAAACCTGAATAATTGGGCTTTGAAACTTAATCAGTGCAGATTAATGTCCTGCAAGAGCTTGCATTAAATGATGTACAGTAACTTAGGTAAATAACGTGTTATACTATGTAGTTATTGTTCAACTAACAGCATGTCTTCATTGTTATGTCGCTGTTATGTCAACAAAACAAAATCCTTGATCTACATCTAACCACGCCCCAATTCTCTCCCGCAGCTGTCCGGTTTGGACGCATCCCGAAGCGGGAGAAGCAGCGCATGCTCCTGGAAATGCAGAACGCCATGAACAGCGTGATGACCGGAGCTCAGCTGCACCAAGTGCTCCGAGACTCCAGCTCCTGCTCTCCGTCTTCGTCCTCTTCCTCTCCGTCACCCCCGTCCTCACCGCAGTGCTCTCCAGATTCAGAGTCCTCAGTGCCCATGGACACCATGAGCTTGGGCTCGTCCTGTTCCTCGGACAGCGGCGAGGATGATTCGGCGCCCCGGCCCGACGGATTTCATCTCGCACAATCAGGTGTGATTAAATTAGCGTCTGTCTAATCCATAGTGGTCCTAGGTAAAAATAAATAAATAAACTTGTCCTGGATATATTTTTCCTGTTAAGCCATTCTCACACTGTTCAGTTCTTTGAATGAAGTGAGTTAGATTTGTGAATTTGATATTCACCAGGTGGCGCTCTTTCACTGGGCCTCTCGGAACGGCTGAGCAACAGCAACGTGACAAACATCCACAGCACTCCCTGTGACAGCCGGCAGCAAATCACTATCAGATACCACAGCAGCGCCAAGCCTGATAACGCCTCATACTGCCACTACAGTCGCGCCAATCTGAACGAGCTCGCCGGAGTCTCAGCCAACCGAAGGCACCTGGTGAGTAGGTTCTGTAGTGTTGAAGCATGGTGATGGTTGCATCATCCTGAGCATTATCTCAGTAAACAACATATACACTGTAGATAGACCTTAATCTAATATGACATGGGTGTCCCCCAGGTGTGTCCCATGAACACTTCACCCATAGTGGACCCGTCCAAATCCAGCCATGAGATATGGGAGGAGTTCTCATTGAGCTTTACTCCTGCCGTGAGAGAGGTGGTGGAGTTTGCCAGGCAGATTCCCGGCTTCCGCGAGCTCTCGCAGCACGACCAGGTCAGCCTGCTGAAGGCCGGGACGTTCGAGGTACAAAAAGCCTACCTACTCCTACCGTCTTCACCAGCACATGTCACTGTTTCCCCTCCCCCTCCCCTGTGTGTAACTTTGCTCTGATGGTGTACTCACAGGTCCTGATGGTGCGCTTCTCCTCGCTGTTCGATGTGAAGCAGAGGACGGTGAGCTTCCTGAGCGGGCGGAGCTACAGCGTGGAGGCCCTGCGCTCCATGGGCGCCGGAGAACTGCTCTCGTCCATGTTCGACTTTAGCGAGAAGCTCATGGCGCTGCAGCTCAGCCCGGAGGAGATAAGCCTCTTCACCGCGCTCGTCCTCGTCTCCGCCGGTACGAAATTCTACAATTTAAATGAAAACAGATCTTAGTAGTAGATTCAGCCTTCAAAAAAAAACAACTCCATTATAAAGTTTTAACGTCCCGTTGCTTTCTCTTCGTATGCAGACCGCACCGGGATCGAGGACGTGAGCTCAGTCGAGGCTCTGCAGGAGAACCTGATCAGAGCTTTAAGGAACCTGATCATGAAGAACCACTCGAACGAGGCGGCCGTCTTCACCAAGCTGCTGCTGAAGCTACCAGAGCTTCGTTCCCTCAACAACATGCACTCGGAGGAGCTGCTCTCTTTCAAGGTCCACCCTTAAAAATGTGGGGACGGACGTGCTGTCTCTCTCTCTCTCTCTCTCTCTCCCTCTCTCTCTCTTGACCAAACCGGGCTGTATATTTCTCTCTTGAATGTATTTAACACAAAAGATTTATTATTATTATTACTATGTCAAAATGATTTAGGAAGTCCAGAGAAGCTGTGTATTTGTTTTTTCTTCTTTCCAATAATTAGGCAAGATTTCCAGATAAGCCAGATTGGACTGATTTATTTATTTATTTTCCTTCAATTCAGTTGCAGTTTGAACCTTTAACTAAGGGAACTTCCTGCTTCTTGCACTTATATTTTACATTATCTAGGATTTTCAATTGAAATCTTTAGATGTCGTAGTTTCGACTTCAGCAATGACCAGCCCCTCGTTCAGTTCGTTATCTCGTCAAGTGGCTGCTGAATACCTTATTCCGATTGATCCAAAGGTGCTGGATATAACAGGAAAGCAAAGGTGCTGTAACCGATAACAGGAAGTGACTTGTTAAATGCATAAAAAGTGCCCTTCTTTAATTAATAGTTGATCTGTTTACTATTTAGGAAATTGTTGTAGAATAAAGAGGAGAAAAACACTTCGGGAAAAACTTTAAAGAGGGAACATTAGCCCGCTGTTGATTATTTTCCTTTAAACATGTCCGTGAGTGTTTTATTCCTTACGAAGACGACAGAAAAGAAAACAATATCGCACCCCAGCTCTGGACTTCTCTATGGAACCGAATGCTGTATTTTTGTGTACGTATATAAACATATACAATATATAACATGTCTAAAGTCTGAATTGCACACTTTGTGATATCGATGACGTGGGCAACAGAGACAGGGCTCACTGCTGTAACCTTCCCGAGCGCGCCGAGGTTGCGACCTGTCGCGTCCAGGTCCCGCGCTCGCTTCTCTGCACCGCTCTTTGCACACACTTGACAAATGGACGGAATTGTATCGAAGTTTCTGAAACGTGCAATAGGTGCTAATGCATGATCGTGTACTTGGAATAGTTTAATGTGGTATCCTGTCTGAAATGTCGTTTGTTTTCGTTTGAGCTCCACCATCATCATCATCGTCATCATCGTCTGTGTGTAAATTATGCCTTTTGTATTTTATTCATGAATGTATAACGTTAGCACATTAAGGCGCCGCTTTTAAAATGCGAACTTGCCGCTTTTGCACACGGTGCCGGAGCACAGAACTGAAGCACACACAGCGTGTAAACAGTCTGTACGCCAGTCTATGCATATCCCCGACACCACTGCAGTACGACGCACCGGAGATCGTCCTGCTCATGAAACATCACCGGTGTGAAATCGAGAACAGCAGGACCTACAGACTCTATTCGAGGCGTATACAGATGGCTGAATGTGTGCGAGATGGTTCTGAAGCAGGATCTAAGAGATTAAGTGGAAATCCGATTCCACTCCTCTAACTCATCACTATGCAGCTCGACAGTACGGACTTTTCATACTTACACCATGATAAAGAAGCTCTATATATGTAATGAAATGTAATGTTATATATATATATTCTGTCCACATTGTGCTTTGTTGTGTAAAATATCTATCTATATATAGTATATAAATAAATATCTATTAGTCAACTATATTAAACTCTCTGCATTCCTTTTTTTCATGTAATGGAAAAACGAGAACCGGTATAAAGGATCGTTCAGTGCCTTATTTGTTTTCACAGTACATGGGGAGATGATATAGAGTAAATTAATGTGTTTTGAATGAGGGGATTTGTCTCCACTTTATTATCCTTCACCCTGTGACCTGGAAATTAAATGGTCAGGGTTAGACAAACAAATAAAAAACAAAGGCCTAATAAACTACAGAACATCTCAAAACAACTGAATACCTAATAAAAAAAAATAAACTCATGTATTCAAGATCCATTACACATCGTTTTTTTTTTCTTTTTTTTTTTTTTTGATGCCATGTCATCTGCTGGTGTTGGTCCACTATTTTTTATCAAGTCTAAAGTCAATGTAGCCATCTAAATCAAATTTAGATTTATTAATCACAAAAACAATCATACACAGTATGCAGTGAAATGCTTAAATGAGTGAAAAAAAAAGATTAGAAGTATAGAATTTTTTTCTGCAATAAGAGAAGAGAAAAAATGTACCTAAAAAAAATAGTGTAAAATTTTAAATCTACAGATTTACAGTTACAATAATTACAATAAGTAATTAAATAAGTATCTGCGAACAGTGATGCAGAAGAGAACTGAAGCTACTACACAAATCTACTAGGAGATCTTCGCGCATTTCATTCCTCCGTCTGCTCGCAGGCCTCATGGAGATGTTGTTTTTCTTTTTTCCATGAGGATTTATCACCTGCCAACAATGCCAGAACTACCACTAACAGGTTTGCTGACCATGATATTACACGAAATCTCTGGTGCATTCTCAATAGGAAGATGAGAAACACCCGACTCAGCCCGACAATACAGACGAGCTGAAAGGAAGCTACTGTATAAAGGAAGTCTGTTCTTTACTGCCACACTTTGATCTCCTCCATGTCATGCCACAGTGATGCAGTAATATGTGCTGAAGGAGCCCTGACCAAGTATTGAGTGTGTAAATGAACATACTTTTCATTTTGAGTTTTGATTTTCATGGGCCATAATCTTAGAAAAAAAAATTTATTATGGGAAAAAAACCAAGGGAGTGAAAGTAAATTAGGTAGTGAAAATAAAAAAAAACAGAAATGAAAAAAAGAAATCAATAGTTTTTCTATAATTGGAGTTATAGAAAAATAAGCAATGATGAATGCAAGTTAACGACTAAGGCCTGAAGTTTTTCTGTTTTTCTTTTTACGGAACAATCTTTTTTGATTCCTGTTATACCTTGATGAATCATTCTTATTAGAAGAACAGTTATAGTTAGAGTTATACATGTGTACGTGTTCCTAACCTAGTTCCTGTTAGCATTTACATTCAAATTTGCAGAAACAATAAAGTTTCCAATGTAGGTATTCTACAGATATATTGAAACAGATTACAAATACAGGATGTCCCAAAATTTGACATAATTTGAAATATGAATATGTGAGTAACTACACGTCCTAGCCAAATGAAATTGAATAGGCTTCATGTTGAAAAAGATATAAAAAAAAAAATCTAAATTCCAACAACATATTCGAACAGATATAGATTTTTATAACAGATTTAACAAACATTTAATATGTGCACCGCCTTTGACACGAATGATGTAAATCTTTTTGAGACACCTGTAAATAAATAAATAAATAAATAAATAAATATATATTGTTGCCTACGATACCTACAAGTATGTTATTATTTGCATAAATTAAACTAAATCTTTTTTCTTTTTTTTAACAAAAAGACAAGGATTTTCAGTCTGAAAAAACAAACATCACTTTATTCAAATTTAAAATCACTAATTATGAAAAGAAACCTTAAATCAGTCCAGCACTATGCATGTTACAGATTAAAAAAACTAAACAAATATATTTGATAGCATTTAAGGTAAAGTGCATACGGGAACGCACCCTGAGATTAGAAGTGAAACCTGAACTGCAAGGCAGCGAATAAAAGAAAAGAATCCCGCATCCCGAACCCTGAGAGTAAAAGTGATGAGTGCCGGTAATGTCTATATAAAATCACACTCCCTCTGACCAGCTCGGGGGTTTTACAGATGAGATGTTGCAGTGTGCTGATAGCGCGCAGGTGAAGGAAAGTGGAACTGCATTCTTGAACATTTTCATATAATTTTTAAAGCAAAATGCCACAGTGTGGATTGATCTTCGGCTTCCTGTAATCTGCATATTTATGGATATTACATCAGTCCATGAGGTCACGGACTGGCAGTTTGGCTGTTTCCCGTCTCTGACTCGCTCCTGCAGAAAGAGAATATCAGTAACAAATAGAAAACCTTTACCTTTTTGGATTTTACACAAATGATCTGCCTGTTACATAAAGGTCAAGTAATATTACATGGCTGATATGAAGTACTTGCATGACAGAATTTGTGGGAACCTCACAGCTACATAACTGTTTACTAAAACTCTATAAAATGCATAAACTAGCAAGCAAACATTTTCTTTAAAACAGCTAAGCATATGTAAAAAGCTAGCTTGGTAATTAGTAAATGACTTACAGTATACTGTTATATATACAGTCGACCCCCCCCAAGCCGTGGTTCAAAGTTCGGTGCCTCAGTCGGTCGTGTGGATTTTTTCATAGAACCGAATTAATAATTGTTCAAGGAATCCCCCAGATAGTTCACAGAAACCGCAAAAATGTTTTTTTCTTTGCAATATATAATTTTTCATGCATTTTAACGTTACATTTTTAAGAACGATATAATTGACAAACTTTGTACCATAAATATATACAGTACATAAATTCTGCTAAATTTCCATATAAAATATAATACTGTATATTTTTTTTACTACTGTAGAGAGAAGACAAAGCAACCATAGAGGGAAACGCGGCTTGGGATGGTGAATTATTACTGTATTTACCCTACGGTACTTATACCAAAGAAAACCACAGCGCATTCCAAAGAAAATGTGCTTGCACTGTATTACGGTACAAATAGGGGTAACATCGGTATTTTACATTCTGGCACTGCGGGAGACACAGCAGTACAGTACTGTACAGTATACAGGTTTACCTTTACTATATATACATATAGTAATTTTGTGGCATATTTGGGGTTTAGACTATTAAAATAGGCATTTAGTGGCTTTTTTTTTTTTTTACAATATCCAAAATTCGCCTTTTTTTCACAATTTTCACAGATTAGGAACATAACCCCCATGAATTTTGTGTGTCAAATGTATATAAACCATGGCTTTTCAAATATTACTGTAGGAGGGGCGTTCAAGTCAAACTGGGACTTGTCATGAAATTACTGTTGACTAAGGGCATAAAACTGCTTGATATTTACAGAAGACTTTAAGCACAGAACGCTGATGAGACTCACAGCTGCAGTAAAACATCTGAATGGTGCGAACATTTTATAGAAGGCCGAGCCGTGAATGATGAGCCCACTGCAGTTTTGAGAACTGTACACACAATCATTCACCAACACCACTCGCACATTACTGAGAGTTATTGCCACATCTCCCATACAGTCCTGACCTCACTCCAAGCCATTTCCACATGTTCTAGGCATTAAAGGAGTTCCTGGGCGGCCAGGGTTTCAGATGTGAAGCAGGCAGTCTGAACATGGCTCCAGCGTACTGAGAACACTTTCTATCTTCATGGTATCTAAGCACTAGTGAAACGCTGAGATAAGTGCATTAGTGTAGCGTAGTGTAGGATTATATAGAGAAATAAAGGGAGTTTACTACCTGTCAAAAGTTGACTCCCTTTTGACTCTCCTAACTGTCAAAAGTCCCGCTTTGACTTAGTCGTCCCTTGTAGTATTTGCTTTCAATCAATCATCAACCACACTTTGTATTGAGGAGGTAAATATGCATCGCTAACATTAACAGGGTGGATTGATGCTAACACAAGGCATAACATGGAGGCATAAATCAGGCTAAGTGAAAATGTGAATAGACATTGGGAAGAGTACCTGGATAGAGGTGGGCTGTAATACCCACTTTGCTCCAGCACTTCTTCAGTCATGACCTGAGAAGCAGCAAGTACATACAGATGGCTAAGGCTGATACATCTAGGCATTTGGCAGACGCCCTTATCCAGAGCTACTTACATTTTTTTTGTATTTCATTATACATATGAACAGTTGAGGGTTAAGGGTCTTGCTCAAGGGCCCAACTGGGACAACTTGGCACTAGGGGGATTTGAACCACTGAGATATCCCAGTCCCACTGTATTTGAAGAGAATGACTTTTACATACTGACCTGTACCTGCTCGTAGGTGATGCCCTCTTGAGGACCCAACTCCCCTAGAAATACAAGCATTAACAGTACATTATTTAAAACATATATACATATATATCAGCACATAATAGGAAATAAACAGTGTCTTATTTTACCGTGTGTCTCAGCTCGGCCAGACTGCACCATGGACCACCAGTCCCTGCTGCCCGACCTCAGCTCTACTACCTCCTGACTTCCCTGAAGCACCTGAAGCAAACAAAACACTGATTTTAAATCTATATATATATATATATATAAATAGTTTACTCTTATCTGTTACCTTATTGAGCTCCATCTTTAAATGAAATGCACTGCTTCCTCTCTCAAACAGCGATTTCTTAAAGCGCTCTAGTGTACGCCGTGGAAAACTGCTCTGAGGTCCGGGTGGAAGCTGATCACAAGTGATATACAAAGTACATTTTTTTAGTAACATATATTGACATCGGATCATAACATCATAAACTCTTATCTTATTTGTCTATTTTAAGCATCTGATAGGTCTTCCGATAAAGAGTTTAAAAAGGTTTATGTTGTAGTAAAATGATACACGTTCTCACCTGAGTGACAAATATGATTTTATGGAGCAGTTCAAGCAGCCTTAGGTTGGGATCGTTAATCTGACGGACTTTCCTGTGGGATACGCAGATTCCTGCTGATCCTGTGAGCCACAGGAAAAAAAAAAAAGAATACAGAAAACAGAAACTCAAACTGCTCAGAGCTATAGCATGTTAATAAGTAAACCCTGATGGTTAAAATCGGAAAAATGTGCTGTTAAAGTTAGACTGCTTTTAAAGGTGTGGTTGGACATGTTTAAAATGTTTGTGCGTTCCTAATAATGAAAAAATTCCAAATATACCTTCATAAAGCATGTCAATCACAATATGCTATGCAAAGATTATGGATAATTGTCCTGGATTAATATAATATATTTTTTGTGAGCTTTGATTTCGGTTTTTTCTTAAAAGTACGCTCACAAAATAGCTCATTTCAACAGAAGAGGATGATGGTTCAAGGACAACACTTGTCATGCTGTATGGATTCCTTTACATCTGCCCCATTTATTAATTATGGGTCTAAATATTACAGTTGTACAGTATATTTTCAGTTAAGGAAATATGTGCGATGTACCTGGTCGAGGTTTAGGCTTTAAGTCTGCGCTGTAATACAGAAAAAAAAATAATTATGTAAAGCAGAAATACAAATAATGTAGTTTGCAGTTCCAGGAAAATAATCAATGACATTGAATCTGTAAAAAAGAAAGAAAGAAAGAAAGAAAAAAAAAATTCTATTGCAGTTTATATTCATAAATAATTTTCTGTTTATAGTTAAATTACACTTATCACCATAATAACTAACCACCCAGTCTAATGAGTAATATTCAAATAAATACAATACTGTGCAAAAATTGTGAGCCACCCCTCATTTCTTTATATTAAATGAAAATAAAATAAAATGATTTAGATTAAATGAAAGAAATTGCTGTTACGTGATTGCGTAATATTGCGTGAGATTTAATATTATTTATAAGAGCTCTACGCAGGGCTTCTGACGGGGTCAATGAAATAGGATGTGGTGAGAGTGCTGATGACAAGCACGGGAAGAAAGGCTGAAAAAATGACCCCTCTCATCTGTTCCAAGCATTCAGCATCAGCGGTAACGATGGGAAGTTTGAATCATTTTAGTGACTCGGTTCTTTTGAATCTCGTTCATCAAAATGAACGAATCTTTTTTTTTTTTTGAGTCATTTAGTTCATTTCGTTCTTTTGACCAAAAAATTAAATAAAATGTTACATTTTCAATAAACAGACCCCCAACACGGCTACATACACAAAGTTTGGCTACAGTTCCAGTAATGAAAATATTACAATGCAGCTAAGGAGATATTATAAACAGAATGAGCGGCTCACCATCATATCTTCTAGTCCAAGTTGTTCGTTCTTTTGAATCTATTGCATTTTATAGCGTCTATGGGAATCACGTGACAAAAGAACGAACGACTCGGGACTTGGAAGATTCGTTGAGAACCGATCAATTCTGTTTCCTGTACATAACCATAGGTGCAAATATATTTGTTTTTAAAACGATGCAATGATTTGCGGTTTTTGATGCTCCAATGATTCACTGTGTGGCTTAACAAACTAAAAACATTCTTGTGGAATTGTTCAGGTACAGGGACTAGACTGAAAACCTGCCAGAAGCACTTCAGGAAACGTGGAGAACTATTCCTCAAGACTATATTAAAATACAGAAAAGTCTACTGTACAGTATAACTCTTTGGAAGCACAATGATAAGAAGAAGAAATGAGGGGTCGAGACTTTTTTCTTGCCATACTGTACTTTATCCAGAAGAACTGTAAAATAACATACCCAGATCGGCCCTGGTCGTCCGAAAGTAAGAATCTGTCAAGGCTCTTGGCTGAGAATAATAATAATTTCAGGAAAAGGTTCAAGTATGTTCTAGACAAATGTGCCAGTGAAATTCCTTATCCAGGTTAAATTCCAGGCCTTACCTCGATGTTGGAGTAGATGTGTCTGAGCTGAGGCAGTTGTTGAGGCATTACTTTCTGCAAAATCTGTGTAAATGTAAGAGCAGCATTACATTTTGTCCAAGCTCTTATTAGATCTTGTTAAAGCATTTGTGCTCCTTTACATAAGCAAACCCTGATACCTAACCAGTAGCAGTACAGCATTCCTAGGATAATATTACAAGAGGATCAACTACATTATGCTGTACATAATATACTGTACATTAGGAGACATTAGATACACTATATGGCAACTTGACCATCGCACACAACACATCCAAACTGTTGCCTGAGAGTCGTCTTTGTAGTCTGTAGCAATACATTTCCCTTCACTGGAACCAAGAGGCCAACTCCTGTTCCAACATGACAACTTGAGCTCCATTCAGACATGGTTTTCCAAGTTTGAAGTGAAAGATGACCTGTCGAGGACCCTGACCTCGAAGCAACCCCATCTTTTGGTTTACTCGCACAACAGCAGCGCCTGACCACACTAATGCTCCTGTGGCTGAATGACAGGCCTTGCTCCAAAAACTGGTGAAAAAAACTTCTCAGAAGTGTAGAGCTCATCATAACAGCAAAAGGGATGTTCCATAAGGACAAATGGGTGTGATGGTCAGGTGTCCTCATACTTTTGGCCATATATCCAGTCTTGATCATAAAGATTAGACTTTGGAGCAAGAGAAAAAAGGTCACATGGTCTGAAGAATCCAATTTTGCACCTATTGTAGAGTGATGGGGCGGCACGGTGGTGGAGTGGTTAGCACTGTCGCCTTGCACCGCCAGGGTCCGGGTTCGATCCCTGGCCAGGCTCGTTTCCCGTCTCTGTGTGCATGGTTTGTGCATCAGTTTGCATGTTCTCCTCGTGCTTGGTGGGGGTTTCCTCCGGTTTCCTCCCACAGTCCAAAAGACATGTAGGTTAGGCTAATTGGCTTTCTCACAATTGCCCGTAGTGTGTGAATGAGTGAGTTTATGTGTGTGTGTGTCTGTGCCCTGCGATGGATTCGCACCCTGTCCAGGGTGTACCCTGCCATGTGCCCGAAGTCTCCTGGGATAGGCTCCAGGCCCCCCCTTGACCCTGAATACAGGATTAAGCGGTATAAGATGATGATGATGATGGAGATGATCAGGGTAAGGATGCACCAATCATGCATAGTGTCCACTATACAAGCCTCTGGAGGCAGGGTTATGATCTGGGGTTGCTCAGGTCTTGGCTCAGCAACGTTATGTGGCAATAAAATGAAGTCAGATGATGACCTGAATGTACTGAATGACATACATGGGGTTTTTCTTTCCTGAATCGTGAAAGAGTGGTTCTGGGAGCATGAGGAATCCTTTTCACACATGAACTGTACAGCACTGAAAGCCTTCAGGATATGCTGGAGAAGACTTCATGGAATGGTTTAACTCATGACCAAAAATGAATGTGAATAAACGGTGTTTCATTGCATAAGGTTGTAGAAAGAACGCCACGTCGGAAAAGTGTCCTAATCAAAGCTAAAGGCGGTCCAAAGAAATATTACAGCATGTAGGCAGTTATAATAAGGACTGCACGGTGTATGTGTCGAATCATATCCATTACATCTGGACCTTCTTTTACTAACCTCGCACATTAGCTTCTCCATCTACCGAGTCGGAGAAACTTCGATCCCGTCTCTCAGTCTGCTGAGCGTGTGGGCCACTCAGGAGCTCGTCTGGAAAGTCCATTCCCTGAGACATTAATTGATTTTTAATTCAGTATACGTACAGCAAAGCAGGTATACAGTATTACCATCTCAGGTAATATAATATAACAATTAACAATTTAACATCTCAGTGTGTAAGAATTAGTACTACGTCACTTGTAACTGAATTGAACAAACGTTTGATGAATAATAGCTTGACTCAATATTATTTTTCTGGTTAGATCACAGTCTCCTTATTAACATCAGGATGATATCGGGGACGGCGCAACAATTATGGAACCTCCTCGGGGCATGCAGTAAGAGTACAATAATCAATCACAGAACACCACAAATTGCTTTATTCTTCATGTTCCACAGCAATTTGCCAAGACTGACTATTTTTTAATGAAGGAATGACTATTTAATGTTTAAAAGATCATAAATTACAGCAGCTATAGCCAGCATGAGTGTTACATTACATTCACACTGGACTGACTGGCTCCTTTATAAAAAAATGAAAAAATCCTAAATAAACATCTCATCATAGGATTTTTTAAAAATCTGTTTACATAGAGCATTTGTCATATAAATTGTTACTGTAAAAATGAAATACTTTCACTCTAAGGCTATATCATTTACCACAACGATGTAGAACATACTGGTATTTGCTCAAAGCAGAAGAAGCCGAAAATGTAAAACATCAGTATCGAACCCTGCTCAGTGTTCAGTCTGTCATGGTGAATCTACCTGCAGCGGCCTGCAGCATGTGAGCTTCAGGCGGTTGCTCTCGATGCAATATTTCTGCGCTCGCCTCCTGTCGCGCTCGGCTCTCTTCTCCAGGGCGTTATGTGAGGTGTTCACACCATCCAGGTATTTCATCATGAGGTCGCAGATCTTAGAGCTGACCTCCACGATGTCGGGACGCATATCTGCATTCGGAGTCAGGCACCTGCCGAGAGTGAGTGAGTGAGAGAGTGAGTGAGTGAGGAGGGAAAGTAAGGAAGCAAATGAGAAATCAGATAGACTGATAGGTCTACTGATACTGTAGACACACCCTATGATGGTCTCACCATTTAATCATGTCTGTAACTCTTTCCGAAAAGACCGTGTTCTCCACAGGCTCAAACTCAGCTTCCACAATCTGAAATGAAACAAGAACAGAAAGTAAATTAATATAGGACTAATTAATAATAATAATAATAATAATAATAATAATAATAATAATAATAATAATACTCAAGACTGCTGTTATAGAATCCAAAACTAGTTCAAGACCATAACTACACACACCAAAAAAAAAGTCTTTCTGTACTGTAGCTGAAAAATTTTGAATGACTTTACCATTAAACATACTATTATTTATTTTTGTTCAATTCACATCTTTTACTTAGGTTAAATATGTTAATATGTTTATACATTAATATATATATTTTTAATTCAGTAGCAGAGTCAAAATGTAATTAAAATGAAGCCAAGATAAATGAACGATTCAGACCAAAAAAAAAAAGCTTTTACTTCAAAAAAAAAAAAAAGGAAAGGATTAAGCTTATTCATTGCACATGACATAATTTCTTGTCCTGACCTTGGCACACCAAAATGAAAAACACCCACTCTTACATAAATATTTGAACTTGCACCAACTACGCTTGTACTTCTACTGAATGGTAAGTGTGTGGTACCATGCAGAAGTATTGAGTCACCCCTCATTTTTTAATATTAAGTACAATTGAGTGAGGAGTCAAACTCATGAGTCAAAAATGATCCCCTCTTTGGCTGTAGAATTTATCTTAAATAACTATTAGAACAGACAAATACATACTTTTCGATTCAATCTCCTTGTTTTCCAATACACTTTGTCCATCTGCTTTTGTATTCATTCGTTAAAAAAATGTTTTTGGGCTGAGCTGCGAATGACAAATACATCGCTGTCTTCACTTCTTCATCAGAAGTAAAACTTTGTCCTCATGGGGCCAAACAGGGGAAAATCAGATGGAGCAAGATCAGGACTATAGGGAGGAAGCTTTAACATTGCAAAGTGTCGGCAGTGTGGGAAGAAGTGTGAGGATGTTGATCATCAGTCGTAGATATGAACAAGCGTCCAGATCCTTCTTGAAAGCTAACACTTGTGTGATCACCCTTGAACCTCTAAAACAAAGTGGTTGATAAAACACTTTCCCAAGAAGACCATTAGACAGCTGCAGCTCATCTAGAACGCTGCTGCCAGAATTCTGACTAGAACCAGAAAATCTGAGCACATCACACCAGTCCCTAAGTTAAACTTAAAACTCATCTGTTTAGCTGTGCATTTATTGAATGAGCACTGTGCTACGTCCGAACTGACACTATTTGATGTTTATCTAATATTTTTAACTGTTTTATTTTGATTTTAAATCAAATTTAAATTTGAATTCCTTTTAAATTCATTATTTGTATCTTAAATCAAATTTTTACATTTTTATTTTTTATTATTATTATTTTTTAAAAAGTTTTATTGCCATTGTTTTCTATTTCATTTTATCATCATTTTCTTCTCTTTTATGTAAAGCACTTTAAATTATCATTGTGTATGAAAGGTTTCCTTGCCTTGCCTACGACGTACAAAGGCCGGTAGACCCTAAGACCACAAAAAACAAATCACTGCACACTGCTCTTTTTTTCTGCATGTTGGGGCATCTGTTTTTGTTCGCACCGTACGTTCACCATCACCAGCATCACTACTATACTAATCCCCGGCCTGGTCATCTGTACCTAAACGTGTCAAAAACAGAGCCAAAAAAAAATAATCTTTCAGGAAGCCTAGAGAACTATTTCTCCCCTCCCATTAACCCTCCCTGCATTTATTATTCCTATAGCACTTTATTTTTGTTCTGTCAGCACTGTGCAATGGGTCATGTCGAGCAATCTTGCCCCATGGGTGCAGAAGAGACGTTATTTCAGATCACACGGCTGTGATGAGAATAAAGATTCTCTTGACTTACTGTATATACCATACAATGATTTCATAGCATTCTGTACTATTATATAAGTATATATATATATATATATATATATATATATATATATATATATATATATATATATAAATAAAATACTCATGTGGTAAGTCAGTGCATACAGTACACTGAAAAATAAAACAAATTTCATGGTAAAAGTCACAAAAAAAGCAATAGTAATGTCTAATTTTCTTTAGGTTCCTATCTTGAACAACAAAGCAACACTGTATAACGCTGTATAAAACCAGTGTGATCACAGGAGGAATTAGCAAATACGCAGCTACCAAACAAAGTGCTTCGAGTGGTGTTCAGAATAAACTTTGCGACCTTGGTGGCAAGCGAGAGCATGTTGTTGCTGTAGAACGGAGGTCGGAGAGTGACCATCTGATACAGCACACAGCCGGCGGCCCAGACGTCAGCCTTCTCTCCGTACGGCTCGCTTTTCACGATCTCTGGACTGAAACAAAAGGAGCCGGTGAACCAATGACCATGCTTCTTTTAGTTTATACAGTATATACAGTAATGAAGCACGTTGTAAGAATAAAACACAGTGAAGGTCACAAGAAACACAATACACACCAGGAGTAGAGAATGGTCCCGACAACAGACATTAGTTTGCTGGTTTCTTGTTTCTGCTTTGCGAGGCCAAAATCAGCTGCAAAACAACACAATGTTCTTAGGAAATGTTATGTTTTTCTGCGATGAAATCTGACATGACTTTTAACAAAGAGCTACTCTTGGTACTATTTATGAAGTCATATTCAGTTTTAGATATTACAGTATATATATACCTAGACTTACTGTCTATCGATGACTATTTCATAATTCAATGTATGCTTTTAAGGTAACAAGGCCATGGTATATTTAAGCAATATCACACGGGAGGTGGTGCTGTTGTGCTGGTTATCAGTACAGCTGTGATGCGGCCAGAAGAATAAGGCACGAGACAGTTAATGTAATTAACAAGGGGGAGATGATTTAAGTTCTTACATGGACTATGCACTGTAGCTAAAAGGCAACGATAATACATCATGGAGGTAGTGGACAGTCCTAAGACATAGCATGAACAAATAGCACGAAAGTGAAAGTACCCTCGATATAGGGTGTACAATCCCTTGTTCCATTCCATTAAGTAGTGTAGTGCCCTTAAATGATGGGCAGTGACGGATTTGGGATTCAGCCCAGCTAGTTATTGTAGCTCGTGTTAGCCCTGAACAGAATAACATAACAGTTATAGTTTAATTAAGGATTGTTAAAACACCTGTGATGTGGAGTGATACATATAGTTAAACGTCTCAGTGCTGTTACTCCTGGAATCCCTCTCGTCCAATCAGGTTATTCGATCAGAAATAACTGTTGTATAATAATTATTAGCTCAGTGGTTAAGGCATTAAACTACAGTTCGGAAGGTCCCGGGTTCAAGTCCCATGACCACCATGTTGTCCACCGAGGCCCTTAACTGCTCGAATGTATAATCAGATAAAAATGTAAGTTGCTCTGGATAGGGGCATCTGCCAAATGCCAAAAATGTTAACTTAGCAGTATTATCAAACATAATGTGTAGATATTTAAATAAACACAATAAATACATTAGAAACACGAGTTGTACTGACTAATGGTGAGTTTGTCTCTCTCTCCCAGCATGATGTTATTAGGAGTCAGGTCTCTGTGGACGATCCTTTTCTCCTTGTGTAAGTATCTTAACGCCAGACACATCTGTGGAGCAACAGATTTACAAGATTGAATCTTTCCATTATTTTAAAAGCTTTAAAACAATTTCGAACAATCACAATAAGTTGTGTAATGAATCTATACAGCATTTAGCAACATTCTTAAACTCGACCTACAGTAGGCCTAGATTCTACAGTTTCACTACACTGAGACTTTTATCATAAATTGTAGGTCTTGTCGTGCATGTTAATCTCTAGATGGATAAATTCCGCCTATTCTATCGCTTGTCCGTTGATCACCTGGATGAAAATATTCCACACTCGTTCTTCGGTGAACGTTTGCTGTTTTTCCTTCAGGGAGCTGAAATGCTCAGCGAGCGGCGCGCCTTCGACCAGCTCCATTACTATATACAGCTTGTCACCTAATACACAAATGCATTCTGGGTAAAGATAGACTAACAAACTGACTATATAATTGTTATCTGTATATTTTAAATTATTGCATAAATCATCATGCATAATCACATGATTAACAACAAATGAAAGAAAAAAGAAACAAAGAAAAAAAAAAGAAGATGTATGCCATATATTTAATACAAATTTAAAATAATAACTGTATTGGTACATGGATGCAATTATTTTTGCATTACTTTATCAAATTCTTATAATATTAGCAGAAAAAAAAAGCATACTTACATTCTAAAAATGTCTTGAGGTATTTCACTATATTTGGGTGTGTCATCTAAAAAACATGCAATGCAGTCATTATTAATACAGTATTTAGCTATTTTGCAATTAATATGAGCTTTTAATCTTCACCCAAATTTCCAAAATTTTACAAAATCCCTTTGTCCATTGTCTGTGTTAAACGTGCAATATACCATTATGACCACAAGAGGGCAGCAAAGATTATTACACAACAAAGATTACAATTACACATGCCATTTCTTACTTGCTCCTTGATTATGGTGAGCTCGGACACTATTTTCTCGACGTTGCTGTCTCTGGATTTCTTGTCGTTGCCGAAAGCGGGATTGTGGAGGTTCACTTCCTTCAGTGCCAAACAGTTCTGCGCTCCCTGTTTGCGTACCTTCGACAAGAAGACAAAAGTCCCGGTGTTCAGTTGTATACTGTCTATATGATGAATGTGTACCTGTATGGATATTTTGTCCGATCATTGTATAAAGTAAATTATTGTCATTGTTTTCAATCTGCACAGCACATTGGAGGACCATGTACAGTAAGTGTTCTCTAAATGCAGCAAAAGTATGTATTCTGCACATTTGTTGAATTTTATTCTGTGTAGTTCTAACACTGTTATATGGTTGACGCATGACTTAAAATGAGCCTAACCTTAAAAACAGTGCCGAAGGCTCCACTGCCCAGAGGATGGAGAACGGAGTAGCCGTTAATCACTTTGAGAGGAGGACGGTTCTGATTCACCGCCTCAATCCTCTCTTTCAATCCATCCAAGTCTTCAGTCTGCAGAAATGAATGTGTGCTTCAAATTTATTAACCACATGCTAACTGCATCAAGATGGAGTGGAATGAAAATGTCAGCATATACGTCAAGACAAGACAAACTCAGATAAAACAAAAGGCCAGTTAAGACAAGTCTAGGGATGTGCTCTCCTCAACAGCTTTTTTCTTCACATTTCGTTCCATCCATCTGAAATCTGATTGGATGGATGTCAGATCCAACCCACTAGCGTGCTCATATTCCGGCCATGAACCTGGGAAAACCTAACATGCTTCCAGTAAAGATCTTTTCATCACATCAGTGGAAAGTGCTATCTGCCCTCTTCTTCATATGTGACCTCACAGACGCCCATGATTAGCTAGTGTCTCTGTGAGTGACAGGAAAGCGTGAGCTCACACCGGGAGACAATTCTTTGGCTCCCGTCCACATTAGAAATAGGAAATGGGATTGGAATATCGGACGATTATCAAACTAAAGAAAATGAAAACATAAATATACAACATGAGCAGAATGTTTGCAGACGTACATTATGACAAGAGTATGATCCTTAACGGTTTACCGAAAGCACTGAGATTCGTTCCTGCAGAGGAGCGTACGCTGAGATGTCTCTGACGTAATGCCCGATGTCTATAAACACCTCGAACAGTTCCGGTGGGAAGAGCCTGTCCAGACAAATTAAAATGAACTATCCAGACATTTTAAAAATCATAAAAAAATTATATCTAATAAGCCGGAGTACTACATTATCACCTGTACCTTTTAAAAAGATGTCTGTTTCGCTCCATACTGAAAAGAAAGCGCAGGGTCCGGAAAGCGTAACACTTCAAAAAGATGTATAAACGTTAGTGAAAAACCATGCTATAGTACCTAGCATACAGTAGAACCTGAGAAATTATTTATTCTAAGTATATATTTATACACCTGTAGTGATGCTGTTATTGGTCCATGTGGCAAGATCAGTTTCCCTATTATGTACACACCGTTTTCCTGAAAAAAATTAAATAATAAAAAGAGAGAGAATCAGCTACCACATGATACTGTACATAGGCAACAATTAAGACAAAGAATAAAAATAAATAAATAAATATGTAGCTAATGTTTGCATGTCTGTCCTTGCGTCATGAGTCAGGTATTAGCCATGAGTGTTGATTTATACACAGTAGCATCAATTCCACACAATAATTATAGACAATCATCATTCAAATTAAACACCATCTACTGAACCGTAAACTGCAGTACATAATAACACAGTTCCGCCTGATTTCATGCGGCTTCCCACTAAACTAGCGGTTGTCTTTTAGCGGTCAGGAATACAATTTTGAGCAATCATGCTCACACACGTCTTACGTGAAAGTCCAAAGGGCCACCAGGTGGTGCCAGCGTTTTGAAATTATATTTTGTGGTCACTGCCAAGCTCCTAAAAGTAAATTCAATTCTTTTTTTCTTTTTTTTTTTAACTCCTGACCAATCAGATTGCAAGTTAGTGGGCAGGTGTATTAAAACAAACAAACAAAAAGCATAGACTAATCTTAACTTTACATTGTGGTGATTTTTATTTTATTTTAGGGGTGTTCAAGTCAAACCAAGACTTACGATGAAGATTTGTCTTGAATTAAGGCGTAAAACCGACTTCAAGCACAGAAGTTTGCAGTTAAACATTTGAAATGTTTTAAAGACGGCTGTACGTTCGTGATTCGTGGTTTCACATTTTTATAACAAAATTCTTTATCATTTTTAATTTACATTCTATTGTATATCATTTATATCATATCATTGTCTCCTTGGTCTTATTTAAATTTTTTATTTTGTACATACATACATATATACTGTGCTTATTCTTTTGTCTTTTTTTCCTTTTTAAATCTGCACAGTCTGGAGTTTGTTGCATTGCATTTCACTACTGTACTTGTACAACCATGTATTTGATGAATAAAATAAAATCCTTGAATCTTGAAATTCTTGAATGATGTTCTCGGCCCACTGCATTCGTTCCCATGAACATTGATCCAGTGGGAAGCCTGATCCTTATAAAACCAATGAGTGACATGCTGCCATCTTGTGGAAGAGACACATCTAACTGTAGGAACAGTACAGACAATCATAACTTGCACATTACAGGGACTCTGGGCTGGGAGTTATTGCCACATCCCCTGTACCTCACTCCAAAGCCATGTGCGTGAGAAATGAAAGGGGTTCCTGGGAGGCCAGAGTGTCAGATGTGAAGCAGGCTTCTGGAGTACTGAGAAAATATTCGACTTTGATGATAACTTGATGGTAGTGAAACACTGAGATAAGTGCATTAGTGCAGCAGGGGATTATACAGTATAGAGAAATAAAGGTCGTTTTTACTCTTATTCTGCATTATCAAAAGTCCCGGTTTGACTTGAACACCCCTCGTATTATATTGTAAAATTCTAACATTCCACTAATAATGGGAATTATAGCAGAATCGTAATAAAAATGCTTCGATCAGAACTTTCGTCCACTGATTCCTGGTGTCCGGCTGAGGAAGTGACACTGAGTAAGTGACTTCACACGTAGAAAAATATTTAACCAATCACAGATGAGACTAAATTCTTGGAACGCAGAAGACAAGATTTCTTGCAAAAAGTGGGTTAACTAAGAGTTAGCTATCATTTCCTAATCAATGGAATTGACTGTTTTCCTAATTGACTACCAGACAGAAAGCACCTTATCGGACACCGTATCTCTTACACCTGCTCATGATGGTCTTATACCTTTAGTTCACGGACAGATGTGGTAGCTGGACATTACAGATAAACAGGTGACTGTTTCCGTTACCTGCACAACATGGTGGGCCGCTGCATCGTCCAGCACTAGCTCTGTTATTGCAGCACAGCATGCTAGCAACAGTGACAAAGTGGAGCAAAGGTCAAACTACTCACAATCATTAACTCACATGTAAAGCAGGTGATACTTTATTCTAATTTATAACTCATGTGTCAAATGCACAGGCAGTGAAACCAGAAAAAGGACAAGTGAGTAAACAGGAGGATAAGTATGTGTGTATATACAGAGTGTGTGTGCATGTGTGTGTATACCGGAGCTCACCGGAGTGAAGGGCCACCATGTTCTCTTCAGTCTCACGTGGACTCAGATCCTCACATACATGCTGCGTGTGCAGACGGCCAGCGGCGTTAGCACTGGAGAGAGTCGCTATGGACGAGCGATCAGACACATACACTCGCTGTCTACAGGAAAACACACACACACACACAGTTTATACAGTATATACATATACGTACATGTGTATTGTTATTGTCCTTCATGGGATTTATCATTAAAAAAAAAAAAATTATATAAAGAAAATAAGATTTAAATATTTACACATGTCCCTATATACTGATATCATGTAAAAACAAGCAAATGCATAAAATAAAAATAAAAAGTAAAATTCTATGGAATAGAATTACACAAATAGTATTTATTACATTTAAATAGTTATAAAATATAAATTCATATTAATTATAAAGAAACATAACTGTATGAGAGAGAGAGAGAGATAGATAAATATTGGTTGTTTTATAAATGTCAAATAATTTCAATAACTGAATATGTTGTTTATTTGATTTATTATTATTATTATTATTATTATTATTATTATTATTATTATTATACAATTCTATATTTTATAGTATATATTGTACATATAGATGTAGTTTGTTTGGTGCCTACTGTAAAAGCAAAAATCAACCTCACCTCTCATTTCAATAACACGTAGCAGACCTTACTAATCCACAAGTCCATCATGTGCTACCCTTAAACACATTCAGGTGCATATACATTCCACACACTTCTGATATTTCAACTAGCCCACATGTGTAATGCTCTATAACCCCAGCTCCAGTTAATATCACCAGGGCAACTCTGATATAAAGAAAGTAAAGTAGAGTGTTAAAGAGAGTAGTGACCCGTTCAGAATGCGCAAGAGCTGCTGAATTCCTCCCCAGGCCCGGATGTTGGCGCTGCCCTCTGGATCCTGGCACAGCTGGACCAGAACCCAGACTGTGCTCCAGAGCAGCTTCAGATGGTCCGCGTGGAGCATGCTGAGTAGCACGGGGATGCCGTCGCATTCACACACCTGCTCACGGACGACTGGTACGGGGCAGAGAAGACGCAGCAGCTCTGCACTGAGCCTGTGGACACACGCAAACCAACATGCATAGAAATGTTTACACTATGTCAGAGATAGAGCTGAGTTATAGTTACCAGTTTCCTATAACAGCATGTGAAGTTTTGTGTAACTTCTCCTTCCATGAATGCCGAACACACATCTCTTTACAAAAACATTCCCTGTAAGCTGTGTAAGCTTTAGAAATAATAATATATGTAAGAAAGCCGGAAATAATACACTGTTATTGCAGTTATTGAAAATCCATTAATACTTAATATAAAAGTAATTGAGAAAAATGATGCTTTAAGTCATCTTACTGATTGGATCTTACCTTTTTGACAGCATGTCGTATTCCTGCAAAATCACCAGCAGATTCTCCACAACAGACAGCTCTCCGATCTTCTCTTTGCAGTCGGGGCTAAGAAAATCCATCAGTTGCAGTCCAACAATTGTACGATGTGTATATTAGTATTGATCATATATTCCTAAACTCACCTGTCTGCTAAAGTAGTGAGAGCCAGCAGGGCACCTAAGAGCACGTTACTGTCCCGTGCCGAAAGCAGCTTTACAAGAGTCTGAGGGTTAGAAGGATTGAAAGGACACATACCTCAGTGTTAACAGAACATCTATAGTGTTAGTTTACACAGCAGCATCTCTGTGAGGCTTAAATACGGTACTGTACAAAAGTCTTGAGCCACCTCTTATTTCTGCATAATAAATAAAATGTAATTATGTCGATTAAATGAAAGAAATTGAAGAATTGTTTCTCAGCAGCAACCTCATTTCCCCTCTTGTCTGTTCCAACCATTTAGCATTCAGTGACTTCAAGACTAATGTCAAATACAAGAAAGTCTGGCTCTTTGGAAGCAACATAGGAAGTGGCTCGAGACTTTTGCTCAGTACAGTAGGTATATACAGTACTGACTAGCTGGATTATACCTTCCATTCACAATCCCACAAAACATTTTCTAATTTAACCAACCTTATGAGCTTCACACTCAGTCAGCCACTTTCTCTGCTCTTCGGCCATGGCCAGTTTTTGACACACATCTACCAGCAAAATAAGAATTTATTTCTTCATTACATTTTTTCCCTGAGAAATTAAAATACTCTTCTTCATCTAGTTTGAGCGCTTCTTACATGTCATGGTGACGAGCTGCTCGGTTTCCAGTGCACGCTCTTTATTTTCCAGATATGTGCTGCTGACTGAGTCCATGTACTGAAAGAGCAGCAATGTCTTATAGCACAGATTAGGAAATACAGACACTGTATAAAATAGCTAATTATTACCTTTATAAGGTGAATTAATCCATGGAGCTCATGAAACACTTTCTAAAAGAAGAAAGTATAAATTAGGACAATTCAGGAAGCTTACTGTACATACTGAATACAACCTTATATAAGACTTCTTTAAACAGACGCATGCTTCAGTGTAGAAGATATGCAGCGACTGGAACAAACACTAACTCGACCTTTGTGATTTCAAATAAAAGTTCAGCCTTTAATAAGCGTGTTGTTACGCATGGGATAAAATAACTCATACAGTAATGTATCTTTAATATAATAATTATGATTGAAGAAAATGTGTGTTAATGCATTCTGATTCCTTCCACAGCTATTTTTCCCAGTTCCAACCAGAACACCCCCTCCATAAGCTTTTGCCCTTTATGTTCTGTATTCGGTCTTGTATTCTGTCTTATAGTGTTTATTTATAGAGATGTTGGCGAGAAAAAGACTTGAATAATAAAAAAGACAACAATGCAACACCTCTTTTACTAGCAACTCTGAGAGCATGGTAACGAGCTTAGCATTAGCTGCAGAGTGAAATCGGAGAAATGTTCAAGTGTGATAACTCCAAATAAAGTTCACAAAACAAGATCAAGATGAAATGTGGAAAAAATCAAACTACTTGGTTGATGCTTTTGTAAGTAATGGATCTCCTTATCATTGCGTTCTGGCCTTATCAGAGACAAAAGGCTAACTTTAATCACAAGGTAACTCTATACAGTATAACCTTGGATTGCAACTAACTTGGTCTGTGAGTGTTTTGCATGTTTAAACATTTTTCCTTGATAAAAGAGCAAGCTCTTGCAATGCGAGTAGTTTGTATATGCTCTGTCTTACGAGCGTCATGTGATTACAACTGAGCCAATTGATCTTCTCTCTCTTGTGCTGCAGGATTTTGTGTAATCATCTCCCATGCTCAGTCTTAGTGTGTGTGCCTCATTCGTACATACAGTCAAGTGTATACTGTTCACTATAACATTG
Organism: Clarias macrocephalus; assembly: GCA_011419295.1. Classification (NCBI taxonomy): domain Eukaryota; kingdom Metazoa; phylum Chordata; class Actinopteri; order Siluriformes; family Clariidae; genus Clarias; species Clarias macrocephalus. The sequence goes on from JAAGKR010003650.1 coordinate 38,284, forward strand.
TGTGTAGTTGCGTTCCGATAGGCCTGAAGTATCCTACAAAGTACACTACACAGGGTGTTGTTAAGTGTGATTCTAAACCGCAGTCAGCGAAAATGTTTAGTTCAAAGGGAACTGCAAACTGTGTAGTGAACAGCAGATCTTCACTTCACCGGAAAAGGGAGCTGAAAATATCACATAAGTCATTGTGTCTCGCTAGAGGATGAAAAAATGGAGTTCAAATTTATTTTTATTTATTTAATTTTTTTCCCCCCAGATTTTCTTCCTAATTTAGTCATGTCCATTTCCTGATTGTCACTAGGGGGCTCCCACATTAAGGCTACTACTACCACTCAGCCGGGAGGGCAAAGACTATCACGTGTTTCCTCTGAACCACTTGACGCCAGCCTTTTCGAACCACTCGCTCACAAACTGTTGGGGGCGGAGTAACACACTCGGAGGACAGCACTATCCGCTCCTTCCACTTTCGTGAGCTCACGGACGCCCCTGATTGGCTGTAGAGCCGTGATTAATGTAGGAGCACTAAGTACCCTTCATCCCTCCCCTCTGAGAGAGCTCGGCCAATCAGCTCTCTCTAGGCCTCCGGCTGTGAGAGGTAACAGCATCACCCGGAGATTGAACTCGAAATCTCCAGATGATAGGGTGAGCACTTTACCACTGCACCACTCTGAGGCCTCTGTACATATTTAATCAATTATTATTATTAATCAATAATTTGTTTACGAGTTATACAATAGTTTCAACAGTGTTTTATAATGGTAGCAGTTTTTGTTTTAATAAATATTATTATGTCCGCTATGTGAAATTTTTACGGCAGCAGCAACATGTATCCCATGTGCGTATGTTACCATGGTAACGCACGGAGGAAGTGACGACCGCGCTGGTGACGTTACAGGGTGTCCCGAATGGTAGAGTTTTGTCGGGTAAAGTTCCCTTCACTGACAATGCCTGAAAACGGAGCCTATGGTACTGTAACTACTGTAAACTGGAAACTTTCTACCTTGATGGTATCCAGGCAGTAGTGAAACTCTGGGATAAGTACATTAGTAAAGCAGGGGACTATATAAAGAAATAAAGAGAATTTTTAGGCCAAATATACGACCCGTACCTGGTAATGAGGTTCTCTTATAAACAATCTCAGGCAGATAAGAACTTGGAGGATGTTTTCTGATGACGAATGGTTCAGCCACTCACTGTAACACAATTTCACCAAAAAAAAAGGAGACAGCATAAGTCCTGAGTGCTTTACAGTGAGACCTTCATATGATGTGTTTCTGTATTTGGGAACCTGCAATTGAGTCGGTTTTTGATCATGGCAGTGAAGATGTCTGAGAATAGACTGTGATGGGCATGTTCGGAGAAATGCCTCTGTTCTCTGTACTTCATGCTATAAAAAGATAAAAGTTAAATCAGTTATCGTATCATAGTTCACACGTTTTTGGGATTGGGTAAATGCTATTCGCTAGGGAGGTATTTCGAGCGCTGGGGGTGAAGTAGTTTGGGATGGTCCAAGGCTGCCTCCCTTGGAAAATTTGGCAAATTAGGTTGCCACTTCTTAGTTTTTAAGGCAATTTTAAGGTTTATGTGACTTATGCACTACCACCAGTGAGGTATTGTACTTTGTAATGTGTCGAAGTATTTTTGTAACTTTGTAATTTAACTGTTTATTAACGATTTCGATAATTTCTGAAAAGTTAAAAAAAACATTACAAACCCATTATTGTTGTGACATCAACGCGGACAATGCAGTAAGTAAACTTCTGACCATAACTATATACAGAATCCAGTTCCCCTATGATATAAAACCTTTATGTCTCAGGCCACTAAAGGCCATGTAAGAGAAACACAATGGTTGTTTGATAAACATAACATTGTGATGAATTTTTTTATTTTTTTAATGGATATGCCATAAATTTTATCAGAACTACTCACCTGAACTTTTCAAGCTCTGCTGTCTCTGCTGCTGCGTACCTCATATGCTTCCTGTTTTCATTCACCTGAGGAGAATTCTGCGGCTTTCTGCCCTTGTACTGATTTCCTGTAGACTAGTATGCATGAACAATGTCAGTATGACTCGGGAAGATGACACATCAAAGCATTAGGATAGGATCTCCTGTTCATTTATTCGTACCTGCTGCTTAGAAAACAGGGCCGAGACAAATGAAAGAAGCCGCCGCAGATCAAGAATCTCCCTGAAAATAAGAAAAACGTCAAGCCAGACCAAATAAAATATAGTTTTCCAAGAAACACATATAATGCCTTACTTCTCTTTATTTTTGGAAAATGTTCTATCAAGTGTTTTCGCTCGTCTGTCTGGAGGTGGCATTTTGGAAATTGTTGTCCCTCTTTCATCCCTGCAGACGAAACAGTATGCGTTTCATATTCAGTGCCAAAAAAAAAGGTTGCATGGTTATGGAAAGTAAGGCAAACAAAAGAACATAATTCTGACATCTTCTAGACACATGTAATATAGAAATCATGCTTACATTTGTACACAAACCTACTTTGCCTGCTGGTGCCATTTTTTTAAATTATGTACTTGCTTTTTAAAATGTTTAGAAGTAAAATCAGGACATGAATGAAGGCTTAAATCCGACTGAAAAACACAGTATGGTGACGACACTCTTAGCCGAATTAAAACATTTGAATGGCCAGAAGGCAGTACATCTGTCAATGATGATCCAGAGCACTGTAGTAATTCTTGTAAACATTCAGCAAGTAGAATGCCTGAAAATCACCCACTTGTGGAAGAGACACATCTCTCAGTGGGAACTGCACATGCAATCATTCACCAACACCATTTACAGGAAGTCGGCTGGGAGTTATTGCCACATCACCCATACAGTTCTAACCATGCACCAAATCATTTTCATTTTTGTTTGTGCCATTAAAGAAGATACTTCTGAAGCACTGGGATAGGTGCATGAGTTTTGCTCTTGATTATTTATAGAGATAAAGGGAGGTTTTACTCTCATAACAGCATGATCAAAACTCGCGATTTGATTTGAATGCACACATGCATATTTCGTTATTTGCATACTTAAACTTACATGCATACCATCATTTCATGCCACTAAAACCAATTTTATAAGCAATAAAAAAACATTTATTTCTGAATATTTCTCTAAATAATTAAGTTAATTAAATGAAATAATGAATAAATAATTAACAGCTAAAAACTACAAGTAAATTAAATAAAGACTTTTTAAATGAAGACATATAACAAACAAGCAAACAAACAAACGAATAAATATTCAAATGAAATAAAATAAAGACGACAACTAACAACTAAAATATCTACAAAATTAAATAAAGAAATATTTTAAAATAAATATAAAAACTAAACAACACATTAAATTTTTTAAGATTTATTATAATAAAGTTACAATTAAATAAAATAAGGAAAAAAGTATTAACAACTAAAAATAACTGCATAAATTATATAAAGACATTTTAAATAAATACATATATTTTACAATAAATATAAAAAATAAGAAATGAATGAATGAATAAATAAATAATTTTTTTTCTAATTTAATAAAATAAATACAAAATACAAAATTAACAACTAAAAATAACTTTTAAAATAAATAAAGACAAAAAAACAAACAAATAAACAAACAAGGAAATACCGTGAAAAATTATTAAAGCTACATATTGCATATGTTACACTTGTATACATCCAGACTAGTATACATAATTGATATTGATACATAATGTCAGTTTATTTAATAACTTTTTGTATGTAAGTGTAAAGCACTTAATTAATAATCTCCAAACAGTCAGGAATTAATGTAGGCCGGAGAGTCTAAAGGCCAAATGTTAAATATGTAAATAATTAATCACTAACAACATAAATATGGCACACAAAGTTCTCCTGCAAGCTGTGCCGCATCTCTCACCTGTTTTTATCGAAAACACCCGCGGCCATTAGGAGTTTTAATCTCAAGGTCGCAACTTAATTGTCAAAATGCAGTCAACATAACAACAGACGCGCGCACGAACCGGAAGCTCCGGTACTCCGAGGTGCACCGGAGGGAACCAATCAGAAGGCGCGATGGTGCTGCCTGCTGCGTTACTATGGTGAGTCTCGACGCTGCAGCGCGCGCACAAGGAGGCAGGCAGTTTATACGTTATATATCTGTATATAAGTTTTTTCATGTATACAAGTTATATATACTTTTGGGGTAGATTAACAATGGAGTTATCATCGTAACTGTCAGAAATGAGGAAGGAAGACGCAATTGCAGGTTGATAAAAACTTTAACAGAGAATAAAACAATTAAAGTTAAGGTAGCAATGGTCGGGTGATCAGCAGTTAAACATGAACAGGACAAGAGACAGAAATTTATAAAGGGGAAATGGGGCGTATGGGACGATGACATATTGATTATCACTGTGGAAAACATGCAGAAAATCGCCTGGTGTTCGTGTCTGTGCGTGCGAGTGTGCGCGCGCATGTATGCGTGATAAATTGGCACCCTGTACCCTTCCTCATTCCGAAAGTCTCTTGGGACACTGTACAGCATAAGCAATATAATAAATGATTGAAATGGCTCCTTATGGCAAGTAGAACAAAAATGTCAATATTACTAAATCGTAGTGCTGCTGATGTTTAATGATTCTTTAATTTAATCTACACAATTTCATTTAATTTTGCACTATAATGTAGCGATAACCATGCACACAAATGTGTTTTTCCATTAGATTGAACATATTAAATGCACCAACTGCACTTTTTAAGTAAAGCGGATATAATCTCCTATGGATAATCTATAAGAGTGCAAGGCTTATTTTAAATAATTAAATAAATAAATAAACAAACCTGGCATCAAAATAAGGTACTGGAGTTGTTGAGGAAATCATGATGATTTAATGTGTATATAGGCCATCAGTAAATGCAGTGACAGGTCAGTTAACTAAAGTAAACTAACTTAATTGTGCAATCATTATGAAAATTGTAGAACCAGAGGTCAGAAGTTAATACACTCATCATGAACATGAATGACATGGTAACATTGGGCTTGCAATGCTTTTTTAACTGCTCGTTTAGTTGTGTTTTTTACTTTATCTTAAAAAAAACTATTACATATTAAAAATAGAAGTTGTGCAAATTGTTCTGCCTCAAAAAAAAAAAAAAAAAAAAAGACTTGCCTTTGCAATGACATTCGTGTTCATGATGAGTGAAGTGTATGTATAGCACTGTACATAAGTATCAGGCCAACTGTCATTGCTTCACATTTTGCTTCTAAAAAGTACCAGACTTTGTTGTATTTTTAAACAGTATGGAAGAATAGTTCTCCTCGCCTCTCATTTCTGCCTCTATGATATTTTGTCATGATCACACAAATCAATTAAGTTCTTAGAAGCTAAAATTTTCTGTAATTAAAGAAACTGTTCTGAGACCACCATATTACATATAGGAAATAGTAATGTTCCACTTGCAGATTAAACACAGCAATGAGTTTACATAAAGCAACAATGTTTTACATATTCTCTGTCAAGCACTGTCCTGAGCAGGAACTATCTGTAGACTTTTTCCCACATACATTTACTGTAAATGTTACTGTAATAAACTTATGTTTCCTGAGATTCATTTGAAAGAATAAAAGCAGACAAAAGTGATCGATCAGCATGCACATGAAACTGTTTGTTCTGCTTTCTAACTTTCAGTTACAATGTTGATGTTACTTTAGTGCACCAACAGCTTTGAAAGAAAAAAAGAAAGTATTTTTTTTACAACAACAACAACAACAACAACAACAACAACAACAACAATAATAATAATAATAATAATAATAATCATCATCATCATCATCATCATCCCCATTGTATTCTAACATACATGGATATGATTTTTTAAATCTGTCTTAAAACATCAAAAGATACATTATGGTACAAGTGAGCTACTTAATTCTCTGCAAAAAATTAATTCATATGAAAAAATTCTCATATATTTGTGGAGAAACTAACTCCATCATACTATAGACTGTGTGTCTCAAGCATAATGCTAACAATCATTATTGTAGGCTTTTATTTTAATTGTATTACTTTTTTAAAAAACTTTTATTACTAATTTTTCTTTAAATAAGGCAGCAAATACACGCATTCTCCTTTCTCTCGCTCTCCCTCCCACTTCCTCTCTCTTGGCTGCTGTGAATCTCAGCTTGGTTCTGTCTCTTCTTCCAACACAAAAGAATGCCAATAAAAACGTCATACTGAGCCACAGGTGAAAAGCATTACAGTATGTGTTACCTGCTGGCTGCACCCATCCATCTCCATCTGCAGTCACGCTGATAATCCTGCCCAGGTGTTACCTTGGTTCAAGTGGGCATGGAATGTTCCAGCTGTGGGGAGAGAGAGGGTTATAGAAGACATCCCAGGATAATTATAAAGGTGAAAGCATACAGGAAAGGAGGGGGCACAACATGGGTCTGGGACACTGGCGCTCTTTTCCTTGATGCATGGGTAGGGATTGGAAGTGAGGCAAAGAGAAAGGGTTACGAGAGAGAGAGAGGTAGACTGCCTGTTCTTGGATAGGCCACCAAATGGCTCTCAGCCAGCATGATTGTCTCCATGAGCATGTGGCACTACTTTGGTGTTTTTCCTCGCAGGTAGTTAACAAATTTCTCCAGCACCACAATGTTGACTCTCTCTTCTGCAGGATGCTCTCCAGACTAATGTTCAACACCAGCGAACCTTGAACAGCTGGCTTATGCTGCAGCCCCATCTTCACCAGTACCACTCTGGGAATTGGTTCAGTGCCTTTAGCACCCATGGCCTGGACTAGGTTCGATAGGCTTGGTGAATGGTGGGAAGGAAGAGAATAATATCAGTGAGGGGCAAGGACTCCATGGTGATGTATCTCCTACACTTCCAGTTTTGCCATCAGTGGTTTGAGGACAGAAGGACAGGAAGCAGGCTGTGAGTCTCGATTGCGAACAGTATTTATGAATCTTTTCAGTTTTATTGGTTCTCAGTAAGGCAGCAATCTCTGTCTCTTTCTCTCTCTCTCTCAGTTTCTCTCTCTCAGTTCAGCTCAGCTTAGTCATGCCAAAACAAAAGGACACAAATAAATAAACTTCACATCGGGTTTGGGTTATTGTCGTGTAGGAAAACTCTTTATCTCAACGTTTCAGTGAGGTTATAATGAAGAATCCTGAGTTAATCCTCCTTCTTCATTATCCCATCCATTTTTTGCAGTGCACCAGTTCCAGTGGCAGCAGATTTTAGGACTTGCTGCATCACTGTTATTGGGTTGAATTTTTTCCATGTCCACATGGTCAGTTGCGAACTGTAGTCAAGCTTGATGGGGTGGATTTTAATGCAGGGACTTTATCTTAGATGGCAGCCTTTTAGTCCATGGCAATGTAAGACTGGCTTGACTGCAGACAGTGACACTGGTGTTTCAGCAGCTTCAAGTTGTTAGTTCCTGGGTTGTTCCTGGTCATTCTACACCAATTTCCTCTCAGATAAGGGTGACAGTTTGGGCTTCAAGTTCATGGGAGCCCTGTGCCTTGGTGGTTCCTGGGGTGTCGCAGACCATCTGAAATGAAGCTGTAGCACACCTCCAAAAAACGTGCACTTACAAATGTTTCTGCTGATCTTTGAACTTTGTGACTTTATTTTATGTCGACACAGAAGGTAAAAGCTGAAGTCAATTATGAACACTAATGGGAATTTGAAAGGTCTTGGGCTAAGCCAATTAAAAGACATTTCGGGGGCCGAATTAATAATCTAATTAAGTATATGCATATAAACTGTATTGCCCTGTATGTGTAATTTTGACCTTATTCTAAAGCCAGAAATAAACCCAAAAAATGGTTTAAACTCTTGGGGTTCTTGTTCTGCTTTCTCACTTTCAATTCCGCCTTCTCCCCCTTTCAGTTTCTCAAAAATATTTTATGGTTGCTTTGAGGGGAAAAAACATGCCTGCAAAATGACAATATTTTAAAGAAAGAGGATGTTTCCTTGACACTGTAGAGTGCTGTGTGTATGAGAAACTTGCCTGTTAAGCCTGTTAAGAAAAGATCATCAGTAGGTGCGCAAGGTAAAGAAAAAAAAGAAAAAACAATAATAAAATAAAACAATAATGACATCATCATCATCATCATCATCATCATCATCATCATCATCAACAACAACAACAACACAACAACAACAACACAACATCAAAATCCTTGTACTGCAACATGTTACACATTCAGTACCAGTCAAAAGTTTGGACACACCTTCTAATTCAATGTTTCTTTATTCATTTTTCTATTCTAGTACAATACTGGATTTTTTTTTTCTAAACTATGAAATAACACATATGGGATTAGGCAATTAGGTATCAAAACATACAGTCAGGAATGATCTAAAGCACTGTTCTGAATCAGTTCTGGCAAAAACAGCATTGTGTCAAGTGCATTTGCAAAACCCATAAAGCACCATGATGAAACTGACTCTCATGAAATCATTCCAAAAAAGCAAGACTAAAACTTATGTCTGCTGCAGTCCTTTTGGAGTTACCAGCCTCAGAAATCACCAATTAATATCACCCTGATTAGAGCCGTTATGAAGGCTTTACAGAGCATACTGTAAGTAGCAGACACATCTCAATATCAACTGTTCAAAGGAGATTATTGCATTTTGGAATGCATTCACCAGTATTTCACAATGTAGAAAGAAATACAAATCAGGAAAGTGGGATTAGAAATGTTTGACTGGTTGTGTGGAATGTGTGGAATTAAACCTTAAACGTTTAAAACATTAAAGATAGTACAGTGAGCTTCATATTTAAAAAAAAATGCCTGCTTAAACCTTTTTTAAATCTAATAATAGACTAGTTATAGTTATTAGAATAGTTATTTAATATATTACATTATATTAAATAATATATTATATTTAATATAATTATAGAATAGTTATTTAATATAGTGATAGACTTATTTATCTCTTGTTATTATCTAGTAGATACATATCTAACCTATCAACGTAATGAACGCCACTGGAATGGAGAAGTCTTAAAAATGGGCTGAGCTTTTGGTCTCTTGACCGACTTGATATAAAAGAGCAAAATGTACATTTCTGCCACCACAAGCAAGTGAGCAACCCAAGAGCGAAGTCACTTCCCTTCTCTTTAAGGTAAGTGATGCCTGTGAATGATTAGAGTTTGAGTCTGTAAAAGTGTTATAGTTTCACTTAATTCGTTCTGTTACTGCCAGCGTGTTTTTGTTGTCACAAGAGAATTTTACTTGTTTAATAGTGAATTAAAGCATGAATGAAGAGTCACTTGATTTCTTGTGTTGTCAAGGTGTCCAATCAGACTCCAGTAATGGATAGATTTGGCACACTGAAGCTCTTCATTGCAGGTAAAGTAACTTCACTGATCAGTTCTATGAAGTGGAAAGGTGAAAACCCTACATTGCAGTTTTTTCCCCACCATTTGTCAATATTAACCACTTCCTTACCACTTACCACTACCTTAACCACTGTTTACAACCATGGTGTGAGGGGAAAGCAGTTTTGAATGCACAAAACATAGAGCAAACCTAAAGTAGTTGAGCCACAAACTTGTAGAAAACCTCTAACCTCAGATTCCAGTTTATGACTTGCAGGAAATGGTCTTTTGCTGTTTTAACTCATCTGTAACTCCTTTAAGTCTGACTTCTGTCATCAACTCGACAGAACTTTTTTTTTTTTTTTTTTTTTGGCAGTATTTAAACTATTCAAACCAGCATGTATCTACTGCCCATGATTGCAGTCACTGAAGTTGGTAGCAGAGAAACAAAATTGGGTTAAGCTTGTGGAGCAGCTTAAATTTTTTTAAAAAAAAGATTAAAAATTTTGGACATTGGAATAAATCTTAAAGTGGACCCTAAATGCATAATCCCAGTTTATTTCATGTTGTAACATTTTAAGTGCCGAAAATTTTACGTTGTGAATACTTACAAATATAAAATACGCTGCAGCTCGTTCGAAGATACTTGAGTTTGAGAGTGTGGATACACCCATACGCAGGATTTATCAGATTTGACACCTAATGTCTTCACTGTGGAACTTAAAAGTATAAGGTTTGACACTTATGGGAAATCAGCAGTGGCGGCTGGTCAATACGGGGTGCAGGGGCACCGCCCCCCTTAAAGTTAGGCAGAGAAGAATGCTACTTTAACATGTAATTATTTAACACAATAATTATTTATTTTAATAATGAATTATAGTGAATAAGTCACAATATTCCGCTGTTTTTCTTTATATAATTTATTTGCAATAAAAAAAAAAAAAAAAACGAAACTGTATCACGTTCATTCATCTGGGCGCCAGACAAATGAGTGTCTATGTAGGCACGTACATTTTTGAAAAGCATGTGACTTGAGGCTGAGCTCTAATTGGATCTTTACAAATCATCCTTGGGGCGCAGCACTGTGTGCGCCCTGAACCCTCCCACTTTTGTTCTTAGCGAATCAATATTGTTTTTAAAGATTTGGGCTCATGTGATTGGACCATTCTCAACGAGTCTTTTCCAGCACTTCTTACGGCAAGCGCGGCTGGCTGACTGGATGCGCCCCACCGAAATTATTTTGCACCAGCCGCCACTTGAAATCAGTTTCAGACTTTGGCTATTGCTCTCAAAAGACAGTAATGAGAATGAGCAATAATGCAAACAGAAAACATTTTTTAAAGATGTTTTGTTTATTTATAGAACAAAAGCAAAAAAAGCAGAAGTTGTGTTTGCATAAGTGCAGCCTTGTGTGCTTTGCATGTTTTTAATATGCTTTACATAAAATGCCAGCATTGTAAACCCTTTATATAGGAATCTTATTAAAACTAAAAATGTATTTACTGTAGTTAACTTGTTTAATCTCCAGTGGCCTAATAGTACTTGGTTGTAGAGCCATTTAAATCTACACATTATAACAATTGCTTGTGAAAAAGCTTTTAAAGACTACTTAGATCGTGGTTGCACCTTTGATTAAAATAAAACTGTTTTATGCTATTTTCTTTATATATGATTTTATAAACAAAAAAATGCCTTCCAATTCAATTACCACATAAGTTTTTTTTTCTTTCGTTATTTTTATTTTCAGACACTTCAAATAAAATTAAGCTATTTTTAGTACAGGCTGTGAAATATGGACAAATATGGAAAAAACAAATGAAGTGTGATTTTTGCTGCACATGATGTACGTTAAAATGCATTTAAAATGCAAATCATAGTATATATTCTATTAGCTGCCCCTGTACACAGATAATGGCAAACAACTATTATACATGATGTTTAAATAGTAACAAGACATATTTAAAACTGATGTTATACTCAGACCTACTGAAACATGCAGGTCAACATAAAAACAAGTTCTGAGATTAAGGCTAGAATTTTGAGTTTTAAGTGAGAATTCCGAAGGGGAAAATACATAATTCTGAAATGAAAAGCACCATTCTGATATTAAAGTCATAATTCTGAGAAAAAAAAAGTCACAACTAAATAAATCTTTTTTATAATGGCCTTAATCCTCTTTCAAAGAAACAAAACATAAAACCAAATAAGTATGTAACAATCATGCAGTCTTTTCAGACTATGATTTCATTACATAATCAAAGTTTTGCTGCACTGCTGACTGTTAGATGCAAACCTGCAATGCCATGGAGTCATGTTTGCTACTTTATGAACAACAACAACAAAAAAAATTATTTTATCTTCTCAGTCTCACTGCTAGTTGGTGTGTGTCACTGCTGGTGGGTGTCTGTGGATGATTCAGTCAATGCCGTCAGGGGGAGCTGCGTGTTGGTGCCGTGCAGCACTGTGGCTTACAGTAAAGTCGCCTGGTACAAGTATGTGAGCAGGGGATACCCAACTGTGTACTCTGATGACTACAGTGAGATATTAAGTGAATTTAGGGGAAGGACATCAGTCCCAGGATCTCGATATAGTGGAGACTGCAGTTTAAGGATTGACAACGTCCAGGACAGTGACAGTGAGGTGCGCCCGTACGTATGGGTCTGGGATAGAGATGGGTACAGCCAAGGATTTTATGACTATCATCAAATCATCGACATATATGTCTGTGAGTATACACATATTACACTGTATATCTTAGCGATATAAACAAAAGGGATGAAAATCACCAGTTATCAACCGACCCAATGTTATTCCAATACCTACAGTAGGTGATGATTCAATTTGCACTGTGTTTCTGTAAATATTGCTTTTTTTTTTTTATAAATACCTGATTCTCTTTAAATATTTTTTTCAGATTTTGTTACAATTCTAAACAAACTTAGCTGTACTGCATGCCAATGTGTGAATAGTTTAGAGTGCACCATATGTAGAATTCTAGAGAAACTGTGATGTTTTACCACCTCAAATGCAAACATATTGATATTATATTTTATATTGATATTATATTTTATAAATATTATGGTTAAAAAAAAATTCAGAGTTAGGTGGTAATGACGCGGTGGCTCGCTTCACATGTGTCTTTCATAGCAGTCGTACAATAGAGTAGACATGGTTGGTTGGTGGGAATTTCTATCATTGTGTTATGTGTTAATTTGTCATATGATAAATCTTACAAACACATCTTTTTTTTCTTACAGGGGATCCTACAGAGCCTGAAATATCCGTTGAAAGCAAACAAGTAGAGGGCAAACCTTTCACTGCAACATGTACATTCCGCCATTCCTGCCGCTTGTCTCCACCACGGATTTACTGGCACGGTGCGAGTCCCATTTCTAATACATTTACCAACACGGAGGACTATGATGAATTATGGGAATCTAAGGCCACTGCTACATTCAATGTAACTCAGAACACAAGTCTCAGATGCAGCAGCTCTCTCAGTGGAACATCTTTCTGGAGTACTTCAGTTTTTATCAATGTCTTGTGTAAGTGAAGTTTATAAGAATGATTTCATATTGGATATCAAATTAAAAGCAAATTTTCAGCATTTGCCTTCTAAGTAAAAAAATAGTTTGTCATTAGTTCAGCTTTATATCTCATTATTTCATGTGATCTTGTCATTTCAATATATTGTCTTGTGTTATCATGCTAATATTTAACGCCACATGATTCATCATTCTGCCTAGTTTAGTAAATACTATAGTCCATACACTGTTTTACAGATGGCAAGTAAGCTAGTGGTTGCATTAAAATAATTCACTACAACACATACTGTATGCATATCTGAAGAGATAATCCAATTAATTAATAAAAATTATATTTAATCTTGTTTTTCGTCACTACATTCATGCTGTACTGAATATATTGTATCTAAGAAACAGAGCTAGTATTCAACAAGATAGTCAACAAACATATTTTAACTATGTCAAATTTGATAGAATAAGATGAAATCTTGAGTTATTATACCATGAATAACATAATCGCATAGCATTTTGGGAGATTTTAGGGGTCCATAAAGTTCCAGTGTTAAAAGTAACTGTTTACTTTTCCTATATTTGGACTTATTTCATCAATGTATACAAAAATATATGTTTGTGACTTTAAGATCTTTAATTGAATTGTATTATAAACTGAATGTTTATACACTACAGTGTAGAATATAAAAATTATGCTGCATTTATAATCACACTTTATGTTTCATCAGATGCACCCAGGAATGTAAGAATAGACTACACAGGAAACAGCACTGTATCCGAGGGTAACACGATCTCACTTCAATGTACCAGCAACAGCAACCCTGCAGTCACAGCCTATGAGTGGGTCGTCACCCAAAACACCACCACCACCCGCTACAGAGAAAATCCTCTTGTGCTTCAAAATGTCAGGAGAGACACGTCTGTTTCCTGCAGCGCCACTAACACTGTTGGAACGGGCCGATCACAGCAGCTGTCTCTCAGTGTCAACTGTAAGTAGCAGCTACTGATCGATGTCTTTTGTAAATCATCATGATAAAAAAAGGCAAAATAAAGAAATAAACTTTAATAATTAAGTCAATTTTATGATATAATATGTACCATTTAAAGTTATCTAAAAAAATATTAGCCCCCTTCCTCATTTAGATTTTTTTTGCATTTGTCATGCTTAAATAATTCAGATTATCAAAAAATATATACAGTATATTACACAAAGATAACCCAAGTAAATACAAATGCAGTTATTTAATTTATTGAGGGGAAAAAGCTGTCCAAACCTGACTCACACTATATGAAAAAGTAATTGGCCCAAAATCTAATAACTGGTTGTGCCACCCTTGGCGGCAACAACTGCGATAAAGCGTTTCTGATATCTAGCAATGAGTCTTTTGTGTCGCTGTGAAGGAATATCGGCCCACTCTTCTTTTCAGAATTGTTTTAATTATTCTATTTAATTATGATTACTCCTTTATGATTTTCTGGTAGAGCGCAGAATTATTGGTTCTATTAATTATGGCCAGTCCAGGTCCTAAACCTGCAAAGACCAGACCATTTCACTACACCACCATGTTTGAATGTTGAATGATGTTCTTTTTATGAAATGGAAAGATGTAAAGAGACTCATACCTTCCAAAACATTTAACTTTTGTCTCAACAACCCACAGTACAGGGTGGGCCATTTATATGGATACACCTTAATAAAATGGGAATGGTTGGTGATATTAATGTCCTGTTTGTGGCACATTAGTATATGTGAGGGGGCAAACTTTTCAAGATGGGTGGTGACCATGGTGGCCATTTGGAAGCCATCTTGGATCCAACTTTTGTTTTTTCAATAGGAAGAGGGTCATGTGACATATCAAACTTATTGGGAATTTCACACGAAAAACAATGGTGTGCTTGGTTTTTAACGTAACTTTATTCTTTCATGAGTTATTTACAAGTTTCTGACCACTTATAAATTGTGTTCAATGTGCTGCCCATTGTGATGGATTGTCAATGCAACCCTCTTCTCCCACTCTTCACACACTGATAGCAACACTGCAGGAGAAATGCCACAAACAGGGCATTAATATCACCAATCATTCCCATTTTATTAAGGTGTATCCATATAAATGGCCCACCCTGTATATTTGCCCCAAAAATCTTGGTCAACAATTGCTTTTGATTTGGAACTCTCCAATGGATGCAATTTTTGCCCCAGTCTCTTAGTCCTAAGATGCAGCTCATGCCAACAGTCAAGAAGAAAATGAAAAAAACTATGAGAGGCAGAGCTCTTCAAGAAATGACGAAAAAAAACAAAACAAGAAATGACCAAAAAATTGACAATCAGAAAGACAGGGTTGCCAAATATGACACTTTTAAATGTTTAAGATGTACATAAGATAGGCAGTGCATAAACAATACTGCTTGTGTTGCTATGGAAAGAAATGCACAATATTTTTTGTCTGTGCCAGCAATGTTCCTTTGCTATATATTATGTTACTTAAATGTACATATTAGAAATGCTACAGTTGTCCTAAATTATTAATTATACTTATGTATAATTTATTAAAAAAATATAAGACTTATAATTTAATTTATAAGACTCAAGGTTGTTTGCTTAAAACAATTCCCCTGTTTTATAGAAATGAAGCTGAACATATACTGTAACCATATTTTACATTGAATGCATTTCATCAGATGCTCCAGCAGATGTGAAAGTAGATTACACAGGAAGCAGCTCTGTGGTCGAGGGTGGCCAGATCTCACTTACATGTAGCAGCATGGGAAGGCCTGCACCCACAGACTACGAGTGGCTTGTTACCCCAAACAGCACCACCTTCAGCTATAAAGGAAATAATATTGTCCTTCAAGATGTGAGGAGAAACACATCTGTTTCCTGCATCGCCACTAACTCTATGGGACAGGGCGAATCAAATCAACTGTTGCTCAATGTCCATTGTGAGTAGTCTTGATGTGTTTTGCTGTTAAGCAGCCCCTGAACAGGGTATGGTAGCAATCTGCGTCCAGCTGAACATTAGTGTTTAATTTGATATTTCTTCTCTAAACTTTATTGTGTGTGTTTTAAGTCTTTATGATATGTAATCATCGATGTAATGACATTCTCTTAGAAAATGAGTCAAACATTTAGGGTCTCCAGTGTCAGCGCTTTGTAACAGTCCTTAATTTTTTCCAGCACTCGGCAATCTACTGTACAGCATGGAGGGATTTTTAGTTTCTCTTTAACATGAAAACATGTGTATTTCTTTTCTTTCATTATTCCAGAAAAAAAGTGAGGCTGGTGAAGGAACAACTGGTTAAAGAAGCAAGAATTAAAGGGAGAACTAGAGCAAGATGTTGCCAAGCAATACATTTACAGTACCTATAAACAGATTATTTTGAATAAATAAATTGTTCGTAACATTATTTGAAAATGGGATCTTTGTTTATTTTGTGTGGTAAAACTAAGCTTTATTTGATTTGATTATTTTTTTAAAAGAAAATTTTAATTCTTGATGGGTTTTACTTGCTCAACTCTTGACACCATATGCCTTATTAATCTTAAAAACGTAATTGCTTAATATCATTTAGTAACTTAATTTCCTACAAACTGGCTACAAATCAGCCATAACATGTTTTAATGTACTCATGATTCACTCACAACATATATTACTAATCATGCTTACATTTTAATATGAATTGGCAAGACTGCTACCATTTCTGTTCTACTAATCCCCTACAATTTATCAACCTTTGATATTATAATTTATTTATAGACCAATTCATTCAATTGGTAACAATGACCTTTTTGAATTAGTTCTAATGAACATTATTTTTTATTAACATTTATATCCAGATGGGCAAAATTTCATGTATTCTATCTTGGCATAGTGCAAGTGAAAATAAATAATTACTAAACAGTCTATGGACAAATCTCAAGTCACTTCATTTTCCCTTCATATTAAAACCTATACTGTATGTAAAGCCTTTTAATGATCACGGAAAGCACAGACATTGGGAGGCACAGTTTCGGTGAAAAAAGTGATGTTTTATTTTGTGGTTTGGGGTGTGTGCAGGGGATACAGCCTCCTGAGATAAGATGTTATTCTTATTCTCTTATACAACACTGGCTGTAATTCCATCACCACAATTTTTGATGGTAATAAAACATTTCACCACCCTACCCTACTTCAAAATGCAGCCACCAATTCTAGTTAGCTAGTGCTGTGTAAGTTTTGCTATCTCCTTTGCTGGTGCTGGGCCCTGACAGTGACAGTGCATTTGATTTTGTAGCAGACCTATAGAAGTGTTTGGTCAGAAATTGTTGCAGTTAAATAGTAGGAAAAAAAAGGAAATTCAGCATATTAGCATATAAGTGGATAGTATTTATTAGCATTTGATGTATGAATATTGCCTATTCGACAAGGTGAAGGTGCACACTTAGTTTCACAAAACATGCAGTGTTTTTACTTAGAGAGTGCAAAAAGCATCGTCTGCTTAATGCACTGTAGCTAATGACCAGACACACTCTCAGAAGCTCTACCGGGCTGCCAAGGGCAGGTATCTGGGTCCAGCTTTTATAGTACTTTGTTTGTTGTGTCCTCGTGGTCGGTGACAGGTGAGGCGAGCAGACCTTAGTGGAGCAAAAGACACTTTGGATAAAGAAGTGGCAGGGTGCAGTTGCGGGCGAGCTGCAGGTTGCTTTCTCTATGGCGAAGTCTTCACAGAGTTCTCAGAGTCTGTGGACATACAGTAGGAGACACACATAAGTTTGTGTACTGAAAGAACCTACTAACTTAGGGTGTCCCACCCATCCCCTGCACTGGTCCAAGATGCTGAAAGCTCTCAGAATCCTCTTTGTTTTGTTTGAGTGCAGAGCTGTAAAGAGGCACTGGCTTTCAGCATGCTGTCACAGCACCCCTCTCAGCTTCGACCTCATACTTGATGATGAGAACATCGCATAGTACATGGAGAGCTCATCTGGGTCTCCCATTTGTGCTCCAGTTCTGCGTACTAAAGAAAAGAATACGTCCTGTGGTGAGAGAAAGCAGTGTGTTATACGAAGGTTAGTGTCTTTTGCCCTTGCCAGCCACTATAAAGGACCATGGCTGGAATCTAGAGTGAAGTGGTGACCTTTTAAATCATTGTAATAGTTTACACGATATAGCTCAGTGCTCTTTTGTTTACCCAGCTGTTGCATTTTGTAGTTCTCAGGACCCACTTTATACACAACGGTGAGGGGTCCTTGCCAGTGGGCAAGAGGAGGACACGGAATTAACTGGGCAAAAAACTCCCGGGGTTGTGCTGGCCAGTTATAGACTCTCCTCTTTTAGACGAATCTCTTTCCATATGCTGTTTTACAATAGGAAGCACATGGTTAATATTATTTTAAAAGATTTGCACATATTTAATAACTGACCGGAAAGGTAATGGTTGCTCCTCTCAGGCTTGTTTTGCAACATCAAGCAGGCAGCAAGGCCTACGGCCGAAGATCAGTTTAAAGGGAATGAACCCTTTGGTGGAGTCTCCCATACTGCGAAGAGGTCATGGGGATAAGCTGATTCAAATTTCGCCCTCCTTTATCCACCACCCAGCATAGCATTCTCTTCAGTGTCTGATTAAACCGTTCAACAAGCCCATATGTCTGACATTAACTTTGATACGAAAGACGTACCTTTCCTTCCTTTGAGGATTTATTTTAGCAATCCTACACAGCTGAACAAATAAACCAGCACCTTTGCTATGTTCCCGTGATGTGGCTTTCCAGAGTGGGACCACCTCTGGATATTCCATTGCTTGGTCTACTATGACCAAGATAATTTTGATTTGGTTCGCGGGGAAGCCGGGGAATGTACTGTAGCACTGTTGGTGCAGTTTGTAGGTTGTAAGACCCCCTGTGAAACATAAGCGCCGCTTGGTTGCTGGAAATGCCATAACATGCTACAATTTCTGCTTTGACTAGGTCAGAACTTTTGGTGTCTTCTTCAGAAAGGGAAAAGTATGCACACTGTGTCTGACCAGTGAACAGAGGAATCAGATTTCTGCTCCATTCTCGTCTGGGCCAGCATTCCTGCTCTTAGTTTTGTCTTCAAGTATTAAGCTTTTCTGCATGGGTCTGGCAAAGGCACACACCTCGTATGGAGCCGCATCAGCCTTGGCTGGCGTTGCCTGTAATACCAGCAGCGTCTGCCGTCGGATGTTTGTTTCCAAGAGATGCCCCAAATACTTCTCTGGGGTTCGTTGTGGGCTCAGTTCTGGTCTGCATGTCATAGTTGGAACCAGAGCTAGTCAAAATATGTTAGTATATTTTGTCAAATTTAATCGAATAAGTTGAAATAATGAGTTACTGTATTAAAATCACATAAAGGCATAGCATTTTAAACTTGTGGTTTTAACATCCCAGTGTTAAAAATAGTGCTAACCACTTAATTTCCTTGTTCTATTAATTATTATAATATCAAATCAATTCATTAAGCAAACTTAAGGTAATAGTAAAAATAATGTCTATGAACTTAGGTTCGGTTGACTGATTTGTACAAGGCTTGTTCAAGTCAAACTGGGATATCAAATTTAAATTAACAATCGACATATAAAGAAGACTAGTTATGAAACTTTAAGTGGAGCAGGCAGTCCAATTATATCTCTGGTGTACTGGGACAACGTTCTACCTTGATGGTATCCAAGCAGTAATGAAATGTTGGGATAAGTGCATAATGTAGCTGTGGACTAAAGAATATAGAGAAATGAAGATAGTTTTTCCGCTTATAAATGTGTTCTGCTATTCTGCATGATCAAAAGTGCCAGTTTGATTAGAACACCCTTCATACTATGAGTAGAAATGTTATATAAGTTTTTGTAGTATGTGAAAATGAGAATGCACTCATTAACACCCTTTATATTTTCTACCTTTATCAGCCCGCAGGGATGTGGAAGTCGATTTCATAGGAAACAGCCCTGTAGTTGAGGGTAATAAGATCTCACTTCAGTGTACCAGCAAGGACCAACCTGCATCTACAGACTATGAGTGGCTCATCACCCAAAACAACACCACCACCCGCTACAAAGGAAGTAACTATGTCCTTGAAAATGTCAGCAGAGACACAACTGTTTCCTGCATCGGTAACAATTCCAGTCGACAGGGTGAATCAAAGCATCTATCGATCGATGTCCATTGTAAGTCGTTTTGATGTAATTTTTTTTTCATTTAAACCCCCTGAGCAGGATAGGTTACAGAAAAATGTGTTAGTAGTCATATTATGTAGTGTTCTATAAAGAGCTTTCACATGAAGTTTTAATTCAAGAATGCACTGCTGTTTTTAGTTTGGTTCACCATGTAGGTAGCAAAAGTTTCACAGTTGGTGACACATGATCAAGAGACAGCACTGCCCCACTCATGTTTGGTGGTTGGTCATTACTTGGTAGAGTAAATGGATGATGATGATAATGCATCCTGGAAATTTGTGATTAGCAGCGATTAAATAAATCAACACAGATTAAAAGGGAAAGATGTGAAATCTGAGTGGAAGCCATTTGTGCCTTTCTGTCGGATTACTTTATACAGTATAAAGATGTTAGTTATTTTCTAGTGTGTACTGATAGTAACAAATGTTGAAGAATATATGGTAGCAGTCAGTAAAGACTCTATCAATGAAGTTTATTGTTTACTATAAAACAACAAGATCAAATTTGTTACACTTACTTTTTAATAACTTCAATAATGTTTCTGTCACAAGAAATGTGACACATGATATATACTGTATGCACCAGCACCTGTGCAGGATTTGTCTAATGACTTTTCTGTGTTTTAGTGACCAACGGAGGGGAAAAAGAGGAGACAGACGAAAACCATGAGCAAGACAAGGAGCCGAGCAACACAGCGCCGAAGGTGTGCATGTGTGTTTATGTGTAAACATGCATAGTGAAAAAAAAAATTCTGACAATAAAAAGTGATCAAGGAAAATAAAAAGTCTGTGCAAGTTTAGCATGCCTCCCGTCTCCTTATTTCTGGACCAACTTTTTAGAAGTCCCAGTATTTAAGGTCTTATAATTAATCAAACTATTGTAGCTTGTAATTTACCTTACATTTTACCTTATATTTTATATATTATTATATATTTTATATATTTTTTATTTATGTCTCTATTTATATGTCGATATGAGATCAAAATCATATGATAGGATGCAGGTCTGCTTGCTCTTGCAGTGAGTCATTTAATGCCAAATTGCAAAAAAAAAAAAATGCCCACACACTCAGATACATTTGATTTTTATGTCTGTAAAATTTTATAAATGTTTTTTAATACAATAGTTACCTCCAAACAAAAAAATTGGTTGGATTAAAGGTATTCCGCGGGTGCTGGTATAGTATAAAAGTATAAAACCACTGACATATTTACAGTAACTATATGCATTATTCTGCTTCACAGGTGTTTTTCAGATTAGATTTTCAGATTAGACGTCTATAGAAACTGTTAAGTTAGTAAGTCTGAAAAGTGCGCACAGACAGAGGGTATTTGGTATTTGGCTTATTCCAACTGAAGAGTGCTATGTAGTATCATAGCTACAGCATAAATCACAGCTGTCTTTAATATCTTATGACAACTGTCAACTTATGACAACATATAACAATTTGACAACTGTTTTACTAAATGATCAGCTATAAATTATCACACAGGTTCCACCCTGCTGAGACTTTGACTTTTTTAGTAACCTAATAAACATAAACTTAAATCATACTGTACGCGAAGCCATTATTTGTTCTCAAGCTAGGACTTCTAAATATTAGATCTCTAATATTTAGAAGTCCTAGCTGCTATCTGTTTCATCAGGTATGAAATTCTTTTTAGTTTTTTTTTTTAACTAAAAAATTATTTAATTTGAAGCCCATGTAATGTAATATTTATTTATTTATTTATTTATTTATTTATTTATTTATTTATTTATTTATTCATTTATTTATTCATTTATTTATTGTGCAGCGTCCCAGTATTTACAGTAAGTCTAGGAATATTAAACTTCTTTGTTTAGTTAAGCCATTTGTGACTAGTTTTGCATTAAGTAAAGGAGCAGACCTTGGGATTGAAAGGCATAGAGTGTTATGTTGAACTGACATGCATCATGCATAGATGTGGGTGTCGTCTACTCTTGTGAGTTCACTCGTGTTTGTTGATCGGGAAGTGACTGATTGCTTTACTTCCCATGCAGCGCTCATATCTGTTTCCTTCTGGTTTTCCTTTTTAATTATGCTGTCATAGTTATTAATTTTGAAGTCCCTGCTCGATCTCTGTACACATATACGTTGACCTTATCCATTATATGTGACAGTGAGCTTACCAAATTCTCTCTCTCTCTCTCTCTCTCTCTCTCTCTCTCTCTCTCTGTCACATGGCACCTGATACACCAGTAGTCCTGACACTTTGTGCACTTAAGACCTGCCTGCCCCATCCTGAGGCTATACTTCTGTTTATTATTATTATTATTATTATTATTATTATTATTATTATTATTATTATTATTATTATTATTCACATCCAGAGTTTTTTTTTTTCTGTAAGGCAACTTCCTAACAATGTTCATTGTTAAAAGTTCTATATAAATAAAATTGATGCAAATTTACAGTACAATGTGAGAGTGGAGGGAGCTCAGTGGAGATCTGTGAAATAAAAGGGTAGATGGTCAGGGTCATTTGTGCATAAGAACAAATTATTGCAAGCATATTAGAGGGGAGCAAGAGCAGGGATTGACAATCTTGGTTATGGTGCAGGGACCAAAGTAACGAGGGAAAAGCTTGTGAGAGGAGGTCTTTAGAGGGAGATCTCTGATGGAGCACTGCCCTATGCTGTATTTGGGGACCTGAGAGTGTCTACGGTCTGCTTGCTTCTTGTAGGTTCTGCCTAGTCATGGCTTTTTCTGTGGCTTGAGACCAGGTCCTCCTACAATGGTGGATAAGTCTTGGGCAAAAGCAACGCTGATCTCCTCCTCCTGAGATGGGAACAAGGGTGGTTGATAACCCAGGCAGCACTGGAAGGAGGACAACCTTGTAGAAGACAAGACTAGGGAGTTGTGGGCATATTCGACCCAGGGCAGGAATCTGCTCCAAAGAGGTGACATCCCGGGAGGTCATGCACCTCAGCGTGACCTCAAAAGCCTGGTTCTTCCTCTCCGGCTGCCCATTGGATTGTGAGTAAAAGTGGCTCCAATGAGCTTACAGAATGCTTTCCAGAACTGAGAGGCGAACTGTGGACCACGATCAGAGACAATGTCCTTGGAGAGGCCATGGAGCTTGAAAACATGGAGAATCAGGAGTTCCTCTGTCTCCTTTGCGGACGGAAGTTTTGTCGGGGGGTGGTGAAGTGTGCTGCCTTGGAGAACCGGTCAACTACAGTCATGATACAGGTGTGGCCACCAGAGGTTGGTAATCCTGTAACAAAATCGTGAAATGTTGTGGGACCATGAGTGGGATAGAATCGGTAAAGGTCTGCGGAGGCCTGCAGGAGCGGTGTTGGCATGCTTGAACCTTACACAGATGTCGGACTTGGGACAGAGTTTGAGCAGGAAAGCTTGGAGCTGTGCCCCCATTGCAGGATCTGAAATCGTAGGGCAAGGGGAACAAAGAAACGATTTGGGGATACGTTACTGGGCCCTTGTTTGTGGGACAGGGCCTGCTTGACCTTGGTTTCTATGTCCAGCTCAGCAGCTGCGAGCAAGCAAGGGGGGTGGGAGGATAGTGTCACAGGCAGTGGAGTCTTGGGTGGGTGAGAACTGTCTGGAGAGGACATCTAGTTTGGAGTTCTTAGACCCAGGATGTTAGAAGATGGTGAAGTTAAACCTGGTGAAGAACAGTGACCACCGAGGCAGGTGGGAGTTGAGTCTCTGATGTAACAAATCTGGCATGATGAAGATAGGGGCGGACGTGAACTGAGCTCCAAGAAGGCTTTCTTGATTCACTGATTCCAACAGAACCGTGTCTTGGGGGAGGTCAGAGGCCCAGCTGAAGCGGCAGTAAAAGTTAACAAAATCCAGGAACCTCTGAAGTTCCTGTTGTGAGGTGGGCGTGGGCCAGTCTTTAACTGCTTGGAGTTTGGCAGGCTCCATCTGGATGCCTGAAGGGCCTATAATGAACCCGAGAAACATGGTTGATGTAGTGTGAAACTCGCAGTTCTCAGCTTTGATCAACAAATTGTTCTCCAAGCTCACCTGACGCACATGGCATTGATGTTCTTCCAGATCAAGCACAAATTCCTGCAGACAACTCCAAGTATTGTGGTGGAAATTCAAAAAACATTATAAAGACAAGCAATTCATACACTGGGTAAGAGCAAAGTCACAAAGGTTTTATTTTTTCATACAGCAAACAATTGCAGCATGGAAAAAGGTAAAGTCTTTCTCTCAGCTGACTTATTTTATACACAAATATCTCTGTCAACATGGAGTTCCTACATTCAAATTCCTACATTCAAACTCACAACTCTTTATCTGACTCAGACCAGATGTCCATACTTTATCATTTATTCAGGGACAACTACTATCAGGTTGTTTCTGTTCTATTCTCGGTCTTGTGTTTCTAAGCTTCGGCAAACAAGTTTAAAGCTTCTATAGTCTATGTGGTACAATTACAAAGTAATACATAATTAATTAAGTTAAAATGTGACTAATGCATTACAAGCTCACAGTGACCCATTGGGATGTTGAATGTTGAATGCAGTCTTCTATTGATGAGGTGGTAAGCGTTGCGTAGGTCCAGCTTAGTGAATAGCCTGGCTCCTTAAAGTTTAAATGCAGTGGCCATCAGTGGAAGGGGTTACCGGTTCTTAACCATGATTTTGTTTGGGCCCCTATAATCAATGCAGGGATGGAGGGACCCATCTTTTTTGCCCACGAAGAAGAACCCGGCCCCCGTGGGGGAGGAAGAAGGATGAATAATCGCTGCCGCGAGGGACTCTGTGATATAGTGGTCCATGGCTTCACGTTTCTTGGGCGACAATGAAAAAAGGCGACCTATTAGACGGTTAGTGCCCGGGAGCAGGTCTGTGGCGCAATCATAAGGTCATTGGGAGAGGGGGGGGGGGGGGGGGGGGGGGGAAT
>JAAGKR010003651.1:0-71564 GCA_011419295.1 Clarias macrocephalus
TGATCGACTTTTTCCATTTCTCATCTGTGATTCTCTCTCCGATTACCGAACAGCGAGTGTATTTGTCTGAGCACCAAAGAAGTACAACTTAGTGTAAACAAGGCATCAGATACTCGACCTTACAGAATGTGATTTCTGTGTATATATATATATATATATATATATATATATATATATATATATATATATATATATATTTGAATAATTCATAGGTCACTATATAATTCTCTCCTTCACTAATGACCTTATCACAGTGTTTCACTAGTGCTTGGGTAGAAAGTTTTCTCACTACTTTGAAGCCATGATCAGGCGCCTGTTTCACGTCTGAAACGCTGGCCTCCCAGGAACTCCTTTTAATGCCCCAAACATGTGGAAATGTCTTGGTCATGCGGATGTGGCCATGCCTCTTGTAGATCCTCACATATTTCCTTAGATATCTCATATAGACAGGAAGCTTTAAATATTATATTAGTCCTAAGTTAAACTGCTAAAAATGTAAAGCAAAACAATCACTACTGAAGATATTTGAATGGTGCAAACGGTGGATCGGAGCACACTGCAGTCGCTCCTGTGAACATTCAGCAAGTGTAACACTAGTGATCCCTGAAAATCAATAAAAATCGATAAAGAAACAGTACACACAATCATTTACCATGGAAAACTCAGCTGGGAGTTATGTCCACATCCACCAAACAGTCCTGACCAAGACATTTCAACATGTTTAAAGCAGGCAGTCTGATCATGGCTCCAGCGTACTGGGTACTTTGATGGTCTCCAAGCACTAGTGAAATGCTGGTATGAGGGCATTAATGTATCGGGGGATTATATAGAGAAATAAAGAGAGTTTGCGTTCTGTTATTCTGCACAGCCAAAAGTCCTGGTTTGACTTGAACACCCCTCGGAGTAGTAATCATTTTGACAATCTGTATCGTACACGCCCCTAAAGTAATAGACACTTTGTCTTGTGCTCGCCACCATCCAAGGAGAAACTACTTGTACACCGAAACGCTGAAGTGTTGTGAGTGATTTATTTTCAGGCCCAGATTGCTGGTTGCCTTCAGAAATTTTAGACTATTACGCTATTCTGTGGGTTTCCAAAATGGGTCTACAGAGAGGCATTTTCTTCTTTTTTTCTGCTTTTGTCCTTGTTTCCTTATCACCATACACATCTGAGCGCAAAATGGCCTGAGGCACAGTAAGGTGAAGAAAGCATATGGAAGTGCTTAGCTAATGGACTAAATTTTCCTGAAAAGAAATTAGCCATCCAGCCAAATTGGATCAATAAATGAACCAATCCAAATCAACCTAAAAATAAAAAAGCAATCAACGACTAAGATACCGAGTTAAAGGCGTCGTTGGAAATAGATCAATAAGAACGTCTTCAAATAAGCTGGTGTTGGTTGATGCGCTTTGGTGAATGCTGTTGGTGTTTTTTGAGTGGACAGAGTGCATGGTCTTAATGCTATGTGTCATATAGTGTTCCACACTCCAGCGGTGGTAGAAACCATTTCCACTCTATTCATTTGGGGTAAAATGGCAAGATCAGTGCTGTAGATGAAGGAAAAGCAGAGCTACTTAAATCTTAATGGCCATTAATTCCCAGTAAATGCCCCATAATGTGCAGCAAATCAGAAAAGATGTGGAGACCATGGAGCATTACTGTTTCCAATTCTGCTGTTGGACTCCATCATTTTATTATGGAAAGAGGCTCGAATGGTCCTGGGTTACTTTAATGGTCAAATAAAGATTCAGTTTCATTGTTTGGCTGAATGCTAGAAATCAAATAAATCACAGGTGACCGGATGGATTAACCTCTTCCATCCTGCTGATACAAGCCTGATAATGGACTGTGAAAGATAGAGAAATGAAATGGTACCTTTCAGTCAAAATTAGAAAATGTATTTACCACTGAAAGGATTGTGCAATTACAGTGCACTTATCCAATCAGCCAATCATGTAGCAGCGCTGCAATGCATTAAACAATATAGATATGGGTCAAGAGCTTCAGTTAATGTTCATGTCGAACACCAGAATGGGGAAAGTGTGATTAATTGTGGCGCATTTCGTTGTTGCCAAAGGGCTGGTTCGAGTATTCCAGAAAGTGCTGGGATCTCCTAAAAGACCTGATCGGTCAGAGGAGGATGGTCAAAAAACACTCTTTAAAACCATAAAGAGCAGGAAGAAATGTTCAACATGCCAATCCTCCAAAGAGAGATGTGCTACAGTGGCAGAAGAGCACATTATTGCTACCCCACAGTCAACCAAGTACAAAAATTACGCTAAACTACGGTAAATACTGACTCGCCAAAAGATGAAAATGTGTGATGTATAATATATGTGAGCCATGAATGCACCACAGTCTTCACTTCTTCATCAGAAGTGAATCTTCCTCCTCGTAGGGCTGCTTCAGGGGAACAAACCGGTGAAAGTTTGACGGACCAAGATCAGGACTATAGGGTGGATGCAATGTTGTAATCAGTCCGGCTCCTTCTTGATGGCTAATACTTGTGCAACCTTCCTTAAACTTCTCTACCCATTCTCATTTCTCCATACTGCGCACAAGGTCTTTGATAAATAGCGCTACCGGGTACACCCACACTAGTGGGGGTCCATTTTTTCTCGCAAGGCAGTTACAAATGAACTGAAGTTTAAATACGCATTCACACCTGCACAGCAGAGACCGGGGAGACAGTAGCTTTAAATGTAATGCACTGATAAGAAGGCCAGCAGATCGATGTGTCATCAATAGGGAATATGCAACATTTATTTAGAGTTTGGAAAACTGGTGCAGAATGTCAAAACATTCAGCACTTCAAGGAAGGCTATATGCCAGGTTTAAGCTAAGAACAATATAGTTATACATGAAAATGAAAAATGAAATCTTTTTACCATTATCACCATGGGGGTGTTTTGCAATGGCAAAGTGTCCTTTTTAATTCTTTTTTCTGATTAGACCAATGTTTAGAAGAATGCTGAATACTGATAACATAGACTGCTGCTTGGTGCATTAACATACAGTCATTTATGTCGTGATTTTTTTTTTGGCTAGCCCAGTACAAGCATTTGATTTTGATTCATACATATTTTCTCACACATTTCATACTCATTTTCTTTTCTTAATTCTGTAAAGCTGCTTCGCGACAATGACTATTGCAAAAAGCACTGAATAAATAAAATGTAATTTAATTGAACTATGCATTAAAACAGATCAAAAAATCTATCTGCAATTTTGACAGTGGAAGCTAATTTGTTTTTGTTTTTTATTACAATAATATTTTTATCATATACAGCCAACGTTTTTGGTATTTGGCCTCTGTACACCACCACATTGAATTTGAAATGAAACACTCATGACTTTCAACTCTAATTCAAGGGGGTTGACAATAGTGTGACAGGAATTACAACCATATTTTAGGGCTCAAAAGTAATGGAACAAACCACCGTAATTACAAACATACAGATTCCCTAAAATACATCAATGAAAATCAAGATTTTATCACACTCTCTCTCTCTCTCTCTCTCTCTCTCTCTCACACACACACACACACACACACACACACACACACACACACACACACACACACACACACCATTTGTCATATCATATTTCACAATATAATTTCTGTAAAATCTGCAGGTTTTTCCTTCAACAGTATATTTTCAAGAATTCACATCTTCCTGTTTTTCATCATTGTCTGTTTTTGACTGTGCTTCACTAATTAGTGATATCTGACGGGTGGATTTGTGGATAGACTATTACTACCAAATTAAACATTAAATAATCATGGAGTTGCATATCCTGGGCTTGTTTTATTAGTTAACCTACTCTTGCTGATATTACCTGATTACTGTAGGTTGCCAGATTGTGTAAATTGCTTCAATGATCTTTTTATTAATTTTTTTTTCTAATCCTGTTGTATAGTCAGATTTATAGTATAGAAATGATCACCTGGCATTTATGTTCTATGTTTTCCTTAAAAACAGGTAGGTTTGAGCACACCAAATCTACCTAGGAGAACAACTTCATCCTGACTGTAAATAGTAAATTCCTATCTTTGTGTGATTGATAAAGATTTTATATTGTTGACATGCTTTTGCACTTTTATATTTTACTGGCATACTGTATGTTTAGCTGTATAAAACATCAGCAATGCATCCATTGCTTTACATACTGTAAAATGCCCTTTTGAACAAATTAAATGAATACACAGGACAAGTCTCGCAGATCTCTTTGCAACATTAATTAAAGCTTAATTGAAAAAAAAATGGATTCGATATATTCGACATGCCAAGTTTCATTTAAAAGTGGATAAAATGAAGACTGCCTGAAGAATATGTTTTATGGCCAGTCACTTTCGAGCAGGTATAAATTATGTTGTTATATTTGCTAACATGATGTACTGTAAATTTACCAAAAATATGAAAAATAAAAAAATGCATTAAATTGAATACGATGACGGACATAAGGATGGACGGAAGAAAGAAAGTAGAAAGACAGAAAGTAAGAAAGAAGGAAAGAAAGAAATACCTGCGACATGGCTGCTGCTAAGTCAGTGAATAGACGCTTTAGACAAATGACAAACTCCTCTCAATAGGCTTTTCATTCTGGAGCTCTCATAATGACCACTAACTTTCATTGGCTTTGTCAAATAGAAAAACGTTTTTCTTTTTCCACTCGCTTAAGTCGTAAAAAGAACAAGCGAAATTGCATTTGCTAGCACAAAAGCACCTTCCTTCAATGTACCCTACCTTTTAAAAACAAGTTCTCTACTCGAGGCTTTAATGAAAAGGAAGTCAGTGCTCATGTAACATCGCGAAACAGGTTGGCGTTGAACAACTCGGTTGAATGCCATTGTTAATGAATAACGGAGCTTTTCTCTTACAAGAGTTAATCCATTAATCAAGAACTAATAGCACTCAAAATGACAATAAGGACATTTTTTTCCTTACTTCGCATCCTTTAACAACTGAAAGATTCTGTTAAATGGGAGAACATTGTTGGTACCTAATGACATCACTATTTGTAATGTCTTAATTACATTTTTTATTTCCGTTCATCTTAGCTGCCAACATCGGGTAAGGGTATTTTCAAGTTTCCTGCCAGAAAATCATTTTTACTAAGGAAACTAAAGTTTCACCAATTGAAGTAGCAGTAATCAGAAGCTTCACCAGAGTTTACATTTTAGTATTCTCTAGAGATATAGTCTATGCCATATACATATACAGTGTAAAATGTAACACTAGCAAGAAATAAAAAGTTGTTCTTTTTTTTATTTTTTTATTTTTATCCAGAATAGATTTCAGTTAGATACTGTACACCTGTTACACACTAAGCTATGTTGGAAAATCAGGAAAACAAGTTTATTAAGCTTTATTTTTCACATACTGTACATTTTTCTATACACTTTAATACAATAATAAGGATGTCTTCCCTTGTTTGTTTGTTTGTTTGTTTTTTTGTTGCATATTTGTTACACTTACATGATTTAAATCATCAAGCAAATTTTACTATTACACAATTATTACCCAAGTAAATATAAAATGCAGTTTTAAAATGATGATTTTATTTATTAAAAGCTGGCCAAACCTACCTGGCCCCATGTAAAAAAAATAAAATAAAATAAAATAAAATAAAAATAAAAAGTTATTGCCCTCTGCGAAATCATCAATGAACTGTGATTAACCAAATTTGTTTTGGAAAACGGAGTTAAATTTAATTTGTCAAAACCAGTCCGGATTACTATCAGACCTACTGAATCAACAAATCACTTAACTACAGAACCTGTCCTGTACTGTATGTGCACTCGATTGCTCTCTAATCGAACGAGGCTTAAAAAAGTTTCTTTCTTTCTTTTTTCTTTTTTTTTCTTTTTGTCTGAAATGTGGTCTTTTACATACAGTAATTTGCTACTTTTTTTTTAGCAAATTCTTAGCCTACGGATATTTTCCTGTAAGACTTAAAATAAAAAAATATTTTGGAAATCAGATGTTTTTTGGACCTACCTTAATAATGAGGTCATAAAATAAACATGTATAACAAAATGGAGGGGAAAAAACCCAGGGTGCCTAAGACTCTTGCACAGTACTGTATAACCTTAAATCAAAAGATGCAGTGGTTAATAGTGTTGGTTATATAATATAAATAAATGAACTTGTGTGTCCTGTTTAGATGTTGCTCATATACACAGCTGTCATGCACATGACTCACTTACCTGCTTAGAGAGCACTGAGTTTGTAGAACTGCTGACTAAGCACTTATTCATGGAAGAGGAAATATAAAAATAAGCTACTCCATTTGACATATTCTGACCAACAATAATGTGTTATTTGTTCAAAACAGAAAACACAAGTACAGTCTGTTACTTGATCTCTGAGTAAAACCTCACAGATTAATTCAATTTAATTCAGTGGTACTTATATTTACAAGAAAAAAATTATATATATATATATATATATACAGTACTATGCAAAAGTCTTAGATGACATTGTTATATAAGTTTATTATGTCTGCATTATTACATACAAGACCATTCCCTACAAAGATACATTAAAATAAATGAATAAATAACATTGTAATAACATGGCATGCAAATATAAGCGACAAGTTAGTTTTTTGTAAAAACAGTTATATATATATATATATATTTTTTTTTTTTAGAGTTTTCACCATGGATTCATGTTCCATACCATGAGATTGTGTTGATTTGCTTGTCGGGTTGCGAGTGACATAATAGGCAGTTCGAAATTTGATCTAAATCTGATTTAAAATACCCTCAGGATGTTGTTCAGATCGGATTTTCGAAAATCAGATCCAGTGGGGTTTTCAGACTACATGAAAGCATTCTGAATCCAGATAAGACTTTAAATACTTTTTATGCTGCATTGTCATTCTAGTGCTTTTTGTGCACTATATATTAATTTTAATCCAAACAAATCAAAGTCAAATATCGCAGAGATTGTTCTGAAACTCCAAGTTATAAACTTTCTCTTAGTTTTATGAAATCAGTTTTTTTTTTTTTTTTTTTGGATTAACATTTTCATTTTTGGTATTAACTGAAATTATTGCTTATTATTAAATAAAACTGTTTTTACATTTCTCAATGTGATGAGGGAGGTAAAGTTGAATTTTAATAGTTTTGAGCTCTCTCTACTCAGCAACACTAACAAAAGACTGAGAGCCGTGAAAGTTTCTGAGCAAATCTCCCAGACAGCACAAGCCTTCTGTTCATGGACTTCATACCTTCACATTCTAATTTGGATAATCTGTACAAAGCCAATGCTTTTCCTCTCCCAGATCCACCCTAAATCCCCACAGCCAGGCTGCACACAGCTGTCTCTCCCGGCTGCTTATCTTCGCCAGCTGAGGGCAACACTGGGAGTCCCAGGCACTGCTTAATACCAAGCAGGTGCTGTTTTGTGTGTGTGTGTGTGTGTGTGTGTGTGTGTGTGTGTGTGTGTGTGTGTGTGTGTGTGTGTGTGTGTGTGTGTGTGTGTGTGTGTGTGTGTGTGTGCGTGTGTGTGCGTGTGTGTGCGTGTGCGTGCGTGTGTGTGCAATGGGTAAAGCCCCAGCTGGTCACCAGCTTCAGCCTTAGGCCAGTGTTGAAAGGGGGCGTGTGAGTTCTCAGGAGTGCTAAGTGTCTTGTCAGCTATTGAGGCCATAATGGGCTCCCACCATTTCACTCAGCATTCATGGGCATTATGGCTGGAGCGAAACCAATTGCTTGATTGCGCCTGTTGCCGTAAAGAAAGCTAGAGAGGCCTGTTGAAAGTCATTCGCAAAGAGCCTGGCGCATTAATATCCATCGTACCACATGGTCTCAATCCCCCCAACCCCCCCCCCCCCCTTTCTCGCTCGCTCGCTGTTTAATACCCAAAGCCGCATGGGGAGAAAGTGGCTCCCGGCTAGCAGAGTTCACAGCAGTCATCTTTCACTGTGTCATGGACTCAGAGACTGCTGCCAGTCATTTACGTCTGAACATCTTAAAACGTTTAAATAAAACAAAACACAGAAGCCGGGGCACTTCAGGCTAAATACATTACGCACTAAGAAGCGGTGGAAAAGAATCAATGGCTCGTCCACTATCAAGATTTATTATTATATACATTTTTAAAGCACATATCAAATATTAATACAGTTTTGGTCAGTTTATACTAATGCTTCCAGTATATATGATTTATAATTAGGATGAACGTATATATAAATTATTATAATAATTTCAGACTGCAATTTCTTGCAGTGAATTTAAATCCTTTTAAGTGTATTCAAATCCTTTTTTTCCCTCATCACTCTACACACAATGCTCCACAATGACAAAGTGAAAGCAGGTGTTTGGAATGTTTTCTTAATTTATTTTAAAAAATGAAATAAAAAACCACTGAAATATCTCATTTACATAAGTATTCGGATGTTTTGTTATGACACTACTCCTATTAGTGGTGCTTGAGATGCAACTTGACTGGAGTACACCTGTGCCTACCTGAATCCTTTGCTGTCTATATAAGGTCGAGAAAATTATGTGTAGACCTGCAAGGCAGCTGTGACAAGAAACAGATCTGGGGAAGGATAGCAGAAAATTTCTGCAGCAGTGAAAGTGCGCAAGAGCACGACAGCCTCCATCATTCTCAAAATGAAAAGATTTGGAAACAAAAGTCTTCCCAGATCTGTCTGAGTAATTAGTGAAGAAGGGCCTTGGTAACCAAGAACCCAAAGGTCATTTTAAATAAGAGTTCCCTTATGGAGATGCGAGACCCTTACAGTAGGACAAGCATCACTGCTGCACTTCACCAATCGCCACCAGGTCTCAATGGTAGAGTGACCAGACAAAAGCTGTTCCTCATTAAAGGGCACATTGATAGCCTGCTGGGAGTTTGGCAAAAAGCCCTTGAAGGATTCTCAGGCCAACTATTTGGACACCATTCACATGCAGAAAAATAAAGAGCTATCCTGATTGAGAATGTTCTCAAGAGTGCTCAGGACCTGGTGATGGGACTCCATATGGTCATACCACCATACCACCAAACACAGGATTTCATTCATAACAACTCGTTGAACGTTCTGGTGCGGCCCAGCCAGAGCCTGGACCTGAACCCTATAGAGCATTTCTGGAGAGACCTGAAATGGCTGTGGGTGGAGGTTGAGGTGAATGATTCTGCAAAGAAGAATGGAGGAAACCTAAGAACCAAATGAAATGTGTGCCAAGCTTGTAGGATCATTCAGAAAAAGACTTGAGGCTGTCACTGATGCCAATGGTTCTTTAACAAAGTGCTAAGTGATGGGTCTGAATCTTTATGCAAATGAGACATTATAAAAGTCTTATCTTTTATATAAGTTTTTTACAAATGTCTGTTCAACTCCAGGAAACATTAACAAACTGCCAGACGGATGAGGCTCAGTGTCTCAGAAATTCGTTGCATTTGTTGGCCCACTGCTATGCAGGCTTCCTGATCCTGGCAGCTTGCTGACACGCCCTGCCTCATTAACCTGCCACCCTGCTGCAGTGACTTGAGCCTGCCACCAGCAAACAACTGATGTGCCTTCCAGGTTTTCGTCTGTGGAGGTCCCCTCTCTGCCATACCTCCCCTGCAGTTCTTCTGTCTACCCTGTTGTTGTGCATTGGGAGCCACATGTTAATGGGATGGGGGGCTTTGTTATGATTAATCCACTTCATCTTGCATTTCCATTGATTGAGAGCAATACTCTTGCGTTTTATTTAAGCTTCTTTGATTATTTAAACCTCCTGTATTGAAATTACTAAATTTAATCATGCAGGTGTTTTTGTTTCATTACGTCCTCTAGTTCAGATTTCCTGGTTTTGACTCAAGTCAAGTCAAGTGGCTTTTATTGTCATTTCAACCATATGCAGCTGGTGCGGTACACATTTAGGCAAAACAAGATTCCTCCAGGACCATCTGAAACATCTGTACAGTGTGCAAGACAATGCAATAATTATTTAAAACAGGATAAGTAGAAAACTGTAGTGCAAAAATTACTGAAACAGGGTCAATTTTAAACATAACATACTAGGTGTGTGTGTGTGTGTGTGTGTGTGTGTGTGTGTGTGTGTGTGTGTGTGTGTGTGTGTGTGTGTGTGTGTGTGTGTGTGTGTGTCAGAGAGAGAGAGAGAGAGAGAGAGAGAGAGAGAGAGTGTAATTTCAGTCTCTGGGTATTGAGAAGTCTGATGGCTTGGGGGAAGAAACTGTTACACAGTCTGGCCGTGAGGGCCCAAACACTTCAGTACCTTTTGCCAGCGGGCAGAAGAGTGAAGAGGTTGTGTGAGGGGTGTGTGAGGGGGTCATCAACAATGCTGGTGGCTTTGTGGATGCAGCTTACAGTAGTGTAAATGCCTGTGATGGAAGGATGGAGGGAAGAAAGACCCCGGTGCCATTCGCAACTATGCTCACTATCTAGCTACTGCAGGGTCTTGAGATCCAAGATGGTGCAATTTCCAAACCAGGCAAAAAGTAGATACGTTTCTTGGCTATGGAGCTTGTGTTAGGGGAGCAGGTGAGGGTCTCAGCCAGATGAACACCCAGGAATTCATTGGTCTTGACCTCCACGTGGAAGCTTCAATTTTCAGAACAGAGTGTACAATAATCAACATCAAGTCAACAACAATTTATTTGCAGTGCTTGCGATCAAATTTGCCTACCTGTGGATTAACTTCTGAAATAGACTTTTGCCAAAATTATATCCCAGAGTTGATGATTGAAGGAAGTAAACATGAACACAGGTCAAAAGAAATGGTAGAATACAGTACTATTCAGTCCCTTCCCCATCTCCAACCCTTCAAGGCACACTCGGATGACTGTGTTTTATGCATGCCCCCGAGGGATACATGGAGAATGAGAGGCAACCCAAAGAGTTACAGATCCAAGCTGCAGAGTGTACAGCTGCCCAATGTTGATGAACACCCAGAATACACACTACAAAAGTGAAGGCCTGAGAGCAGAGAGAAACAAAGGAAGATGGCTGCACTGTTGTGACACTGGGGAGCTGTCCTTACAGCACACAAAGAAGGTATTGGACAGGGACTAGTGCGCTCCTTCATGAAATACCCATGTCTTAATGTCCAAAGAAGAACCTAGTCATGAGAGACTGATCTCCCATTCCCTTTTCCAGAAGGTCTACTGAACATTACATGTAGGACAGTGGAGTGGCGAAAGACGTCTCTTCTAAGAAAGAAAGATGTGTCCAAGCACTTTTTGAATGAATTAAATATCCTATTAGGATGAATTTCCTCATTCCCCACTAAGATGCCTAACCTTACACTGCTGGTATTCCACTTTAGACCTGGGTATTGTGAGGTAGAAACAAACCC
Source organism: Clarias macrocephalus (assembly GCA_011419295.1). NCBI lineage: Eukaryota > Metazoa > Chordata > Actinopteri > Siluriformes > Clariidae > Clarias > Clarias macrocephalus. Next base: position 11,319 of record JAAGKR010003651.1, read on the forward strand.
AACATCATGAAAAGATGATGGATAATGGAATTCTGAATAAATCAATGGAATTCACTTTATACTGACATTACAATTTATTTCAATTTAGCCATAATAATTGTGGTCATACAAATTAAACCATTGCAGCAAGAAGTATAGTATTGTATTATATAGTAAAAAAATAGTATAGTATTTCATCTTCTTCCAAGTTCACTCCAAGTAGAGACTGCAGCCTTATGATTCAAGATTCAAAGAACTGTATTAATCCCAAAGGGAAATTGCTTCATTTTGGTTATAGTTGCTTCCCATTGGTTTAAAAGAGTAATAAATTAGAAAGGGGGGGGGGGGGCACTTAAAAACAGTAAAATTCCATATTTCACTAATGGAAGAGCACATGACTGAATTCATATGTATTACAATTAGAAAAAGGGAAAACGGAAAGAGCATTGCACAAATAGTACAGTTGCCAATATTGTACTTGAAAAGAAAAGACCCAGTAGTATTGGTAAATGACAAGAGGACCAAGTATTGTATTAATGTAATATTGTATCATTACAGACAGTTAGCATTGGTAAACAACTGTGGAAACACCTATTGTATTAATGTAATATTGTATCATTACAGACAGTTAGCATTGGTAAACAACTGTGGAAACACCTATTGTATTAATGTAATATTGGATTATTACAGACAGCTACTACTCACATAGTGTAAATGTTACAGAGAAGAGTTGTATAATTTTATGGCCATTGGTAGAAAAGATCTCCTGTGGCGTTCTGTAGAACACTTACTGTAGTAATAATTAGTCTCTGGCTGAATTTGCTCAACCTACTGTACGGTATGACCAAAGATTCCTGGTTCTAGCGGATGTTCTGTCAGCACGATCAAGGTAAATAAGCACCTTGTTGGCAACCCACACAATATAAACTGTTATAAAGCAGTGAAATTAAAGTCTGCCTAATTAAGAAAAAAAGTACAAAAAAAGTACCGTAGGTCCTACCATGGGGATAAAACATGGGAATAAATACAATGGTCACCACTGGCCTCCAATGACCTTCACTGATCCTAGCTGGTCTACAGAGGTTCCTAGATGGATGGATGGATGGAACCAAATAAGTAAAGTACAGTAGACTCATGAAGACTGTTCACCAGAAACAAAAAGGGGGTACCAGGGATACAACACGAAGATTACATATTGGCTGTAACTCTTATACATACAGGTACAGTACAATGGAAACCACACCAAAAAGAGCCTGGTCCAAATTAGTGCCACAACTCGAAGTCCTGACCATGGGATAACCAATAAGATGTTGAAGAAATGTTTAAAACCTCACTGTTATAGGGATTAAAAATTTTATTTTGTCATTTTGCTTTGTGATCAAGACAACCACTCAACAATCTTGGGAGGAAATGTCAGTGTTGATTATTGACTATGTCAGAACTGAAGAGGCTGAGGCTGTTAATGCAGTGTGATGGACAAGCATGTCTGATTTGCCTTGATCTGGTTCTGCACAAGAACCTGCACAAATGTTTTTTTTTTTTTTTTCAAATTCATTAAGAACTACTGTTGAGAGTCTGACTTGTGTGCAGACTTCTGGGTGAGATGTCATAAAGCATCAACAGTAAGGAGGTCAGGGTAGAGTACTGTTTACATAAGAGTGAACGTTGGAGCATATGGACTGAAGTTTATTAGACTGACTTTGGAATCAACAGAGACTGCTGCGGGCTGTGTTTCAGACTGCTCTTTCATCTTCTGATTGATTCTTTTTCTGTTTGTTCTCACCAGTCCTTTTCTTTTCTATTGCATTTCTTTCTTTTCTATGAATTTTCTATGATGCTTTTCTAGTTCAATTTTAAAATATATATATATATTTTTTTTACTTTCCTTGGTCGTTGTGTGTTATGCTGTGGTCAAGGATCCTCAGAATATTTACAGAGAAGCGATTAAAGTTAAAACTTCTGGTCCGGCAGCCAGAACACTGAGAGGAGGTATCACACTCCCCGATTGGACCCAGACTGGTCCTTTAGCTTGTTTGTCCAGGGCATCATGAGTAAACACAGTCAATTTTTCTCTGCAGACCAACATGCACTTCCACCACCAAAAATAAGAACTAAGGTAAACCAATCCTCTTGAACTTTTGCAGACATGTGACTACCATGACATCAATCTCAACAGTGGATGGCAGAAATGCCATTACTTGACTTCCACGTATTTTTGTTGATAATTACATTCGAAGTGTATTTCAGAGACAAAACAAATAACAGAAAGATTACCTGATGATTACCAGCTGAACTACCAGATTACCTTATGCTTTGTCACACAGATAAAAGAGTAACCTAGCAATTGATAGCTGCTGTTCTGGTGATTATTTTCATATGCAGTATGTTGTAGTGGACCTCGTAACTTATTCTGATGAAGAGTGTAATAAGAATATAAGTTTGTAGAACTTGTGATTGCATTAGCTGGTGATGTTGTAGCTTAGCTAGCATTAGCGTTAGCTCATCCAGTGCATTTTTTTTTTTTGCAATTGAGACAGTTATTAAACATGCTGTGCTTTACACTTCATAAAATGATGTCCAGGTTGCGTTTAACTAATACTGACATTTCATGCTTTCTAATTTAAGCCTAACTAGCAGTTCTGGGGTTGAATCCCAAATAGTGCAAAATGAAAACTACCAAGTAGTGCCTTTGAAAAGAGGGTTAGTGGGGGATTTGGGATTCAGCATTGCGTTAGAAACTAATTAGTGTTGTAACTCGAAGCACAACACGGGCTTCAGAGGCAATGCAGAAAGAATTAAAAGCGATTACTAAGGAGAAAGTTGTTAACAAGAAATAACATTATCAGATGTATTTTCTTGCTGAAAGTGCTCCTGTGGCTGGCTTTGGCACTGGCATCTGATAAGTAATGCCCCTTTTGCAATCCAGAAGGGTTATGCTAGAAAGGTACCAGAACACCCAGCGCACCACAGTCCACCATGCACAGGACCCAGCAGACAAAAAGGACCAAAACAGCCAACCTGACATCCAAACTACCCAGATCTCAAACCGATCAAATACCTGAGGAGCAAACTGGTCAGATCCATGGAGGCCACTCACCACAACCCATCTTAAGCAAAGGGTCTGTTGCTAACATCCTGGTGCTAGACACCACAGCACACCCCCAGAGGTCTTGCGGAGTTATTCCAATACTTAATAAAAATTAATTGAAAAGAATTAATAATTTAAGTAACCTTAAATTTTTTTTGGTTAATAATGATGTTGATGTTTATGTTTATGATGTTAATGATGTGTTAGTTGATGTTTTATTAATATATTGCACCTCTTGCACCTCCGGGGCCCGGGTTCGATTACCACCTTGGGGCCTGTGTGCATGGAGTTTGCATGTCCTGCCCATGCTTGGTGGGTTTCCTCTGGGTACTCCGAATTCCAAAGACCTGCAGATTAGGCTAATTGAAGGAAATTGGCGTTCCTAAATTGCCCATAGTGTGTGAATGTTGACCAGAGGTCCTACCATGGTCGTAAAATTGGAATAAATACAATGGCCACCATTGGCCTCAACGGTCCCTAGATGTTTGGATGGATTAATATACCATATATGAGAGTTAAAAAGGATTCAGCCAAGAACTGTAAATCGTTTCTGGTTATCCAGTGAAGGAAAAGCTGTTATTTCCTGAGAGTTGCAGTAAAAAGCAGTCATTCAGTGCTAAGTTGCTAAACCAGTCCTATAACTAGTAAGTAGAAAATAGTTAAATAAATGCCTAGAGAGAAAACAGTGAAGGGAAAGAAAAAGTAAAGAAGAGAAAGATACAAACCTCAGGTTTATGTGTGGACTGGCCTGTGCCGGGGTAGACTCATTAAACTTCAACAGCACAGATGTAGTTAGTGCTGAAGGTGTGAAAGCACTGCAAGCTCCCTCTCTCTCTCTCTCTCTCTCTCTCTTTCTCTCTCTCTCTGAATTCTCCTAACAGGCTCAGCGTTTACCTGCAGCACTGTTAGAGTCGCCATTAAAACCGAGCAGGCATCAACTCTCACGCTCCAACCAGCTAGCGCACTCGCTGCGTGCTACTTTCAATCTCACTGTAGAGGTACGTTTTTAAACCCTCTTTGAGCCACATACTGTGCACAGCTAATTGGAGCTCCATGCTGCACGAAGCCTTACACACTGGCAATGTCACAGTCTGTAGTGCTCGAAATGATGCCGGGTTTATTTAGTGGACTGCAGAGAGCCGGGTACATGTGCGTGAGGAGGAAGGGAAAACAAGACAGAGTTAATAGTTTAACGAAGAGCAAAGCTCCCATCAGCACGACATATGCCACTGCTGGCAAACTGACAGACGACATGAGGTGGAAGGAACTGAGGAAGTGTAAAGAGAAAGAGAGAGAATCACAATGTCACTGGTATGTAGTATATACGATTTTCATTTATTTCATAAGGGTCCTTCAAGCTGAACAAAGACTTTTGTTTTCTCAGTATGCATGCTTCACGTCTGAAACGCCGGCCTCCCAGGAACTCCATTAATGACCCAAACATGAGAAAATGGCTTAGAGTGAGGTCAGGACTGTTCGGGGGATGTGGCAATAACTCCCAGCCGAGTTCCTGTAATGTGCAAGTGGTGTTGGAGAACGATCGTGTGTACAGTTCCCACAGACAGATGAGTCTCTCCTGCAAGTTGGCGACAAGTTATAATACATTTTCAAGGATCAGCAGTTTCACTCGCTGAATGTTCGTGGGAAAGACTGCAGTGGCTTCCAAGCCACCTTGACACCTTGCCTGGTTCTTTAAAACGCTTGCATCGTTCACCATGTTTTACCGCGGCTAAGCGTCTCATCAGCGTACTGTGCTTAAAGTCTTCTGTAAATGTCAGTTGTTTTTTACACCTTCATTCATGAGAAATTACAAAAAGTCCCGATTTGACTTGTCAGCGACCCTTGTAAATCATTTAGAAATAATATTTGAATTTGGTTACCAAATATAATAGATTTAATAGATTTAAAGGCCTTTTTAAATGTTTGCACTATGGCTGCTTTAACTCTGCTTTGCTGCAAATGACTGGGGATCATCAGGCATTCAAAAATGTTAAAAGGCGCTAGAAAAAAGGGGGGGGGGGAAGTAATAAATGTTCAGTACAGCGAATGAAAGAGGGTGGTAGGTGGCACTGTCCTGGATAAGCGATTACAAGACGTCTATAGATGTTTGATGGTGAACTAATGCAATCTTGGTGACTTTTATCTCCATATGCAATACTGTATGTAATATATTACATTCCCACTAGTGCAAATAGGCATGAGAGGCAGCATGGTAAACTACAGTATGACTGCTCACAGGATACACATGAGATGTTATCTTACATGATGCTGATTTATAAACCCAGAATGATCCAAGTATTTATTTTTTCTTTCTTGGATAAGCAGAACAGCAGAAGATCTCATCGGGTTCCACTAGTGTTAGCCAAGAATAATGGGCACGAGCTCACCAAAACTGAACAGAATACGTGTGAAAAAGGCACAGTGTATGTCTTTTTTGTTTCTTTTTTCCTTTTTTAAGTTCTGACCTAATCGAATTGATGTGTTCTTCATTTTGAGATGCTTTTCTGCTTGTCATGGTCGTAAATAGGAAACTATAAATTTCTTGTCAACTCAGACAAGTCTGTCCATTTCCCTCTGATTTCCTCTCACCAAGAAAATTATTTTCGATGTGAGCATTAACTTAAGCTTTTGATTTGTATCTGCATAATTTAAGAATTGTACGGCGACAACATAACTGTCAGATTGTATACTGTAAATAAGCAGCTTTAAGGGCACTCCTATTAAAGGTCCCATATTTCACTAATTCTCTACCATGTTAGCAGAGTACTGCAGGAAATACAACTCAGATGATACATTCACTATCATAACTTAAACTCTGTCTGTTATACTCAGCTATAGTCTGGGGGAGGGGCTCTTCTTATATGAGGTCACATTTGGGTGGGTTGTTTTTCCAAAAAAAAATGGAAAAAGGACAAAAAGAGGGGATTTTTTTTCTGAATACGCAGACTGGAGACCGCATCTATAAAAAAGTCAAATATTCTTGCTTTATGCATGCCTGTGTTATAAACACAATTCAAACACTTGACATTTTGGAAAAGTGATCAAATTTCTTTCTGCATTTTGTTTTTATTATATGATGTACAAATCTGTCTCGTTCACGTCAATATAGTTGTTGTTAATTTACTTCTTGGTTAATTATGAGTTTTAATCTTGATTGCTGATCCCCCCCCACCCACCAACGCCACCCGTCTTGTGCTATGTGTGTATGAAGAGCGGCACAAACATCACTGGCAAAGCCTGTGGTTTTAGACACATTTCAAAGTCAGATGAATCCAACAAGTCTTTGATGGGGGGAAAAAAACAAAAACAAAAAAAAAATTTATCACTCTCTTTTCTCATCCCATCCACATCCTTGGCATTGGCAGTCAGTTGTGCTTTGTCAAAAGCTAAAAGCTAATGGTGCTGTATAGTCTGTGCTGCATTTATAAAATATGAGCACCACAGGTGGATGAATAAATAAATAAACCAACCAATAAATAAATATCCCTTCAGAATGCAGAGAAAGGGAATGATGGAAGGAGGGAGAGCGAGAGGGAGGGCACCGGCTATAGTCTGCACGGCGAAAATCAGTCCCAAGTGGGCAATTATTCATGTGCAGGCAGCGCCCGGGAACTTTCTGTGGGTGGTAGAGCGGTGGGTAAACGAGGGAATAGCACTCCATTAGAATCCATCACCTGCAACGGGCATTTTTTACAAAAGAAAGAACACGCAGGACTATTGCTGTCAATGTCACATGCTCACCCCGATCACAACACAAGCGGAGCCGCTCTCCGGGGAGACGCCGGGTTTTCGTGTTTGTCTTCATTATTTTTTTTTTCCTTTTTATCCTTTTGTTTAAAGCAAGAGTGTGACAGAGAGAGAGACAAAGAGTAAAGGGCATTTGGCTATTGTTGCAGCCTGAAAAAAAAAAAAAACAGCAAATGGAAATAATGTAGTATTTGAAATACATAGTGAGAAAAGAAAAATTCTTAGGTGGATTTTTTGCACTATAATGAACAGGATGACATGATGCACTGTATTTTTTCATGTGGACTGGTTGATGCAGTCAAGGTTACCCATGACATGCAAGCAAATGGGTGTGTGTGTGTGTGTGTGTGTGTGTGTGTGTGTGTGTGTGTGTGTGTGTGTGTGTGTGTGTGTGTGTGTGTGTGTGTGTGTGTGTGTGTGTGTGTGTGATTTCAGCTTTGCTCATGAACATTTCAGGAGCTCTTTGAAACCATTCCTTTAGAAGCAGTGTTTCTATTAATTTCTAATGCTGTGCACTAGACTTCGTGAGCTGAGAATTATTTATACTGTCCACCAAGGGAGTGTGTGTGTATATATATATGTGTGTGTGTGTGTGTGTGTGTGTGTGTGTGTGTGTGTGTGTGTGTGTGTGTGTGTGTGTGTGTGTGTATATCTGTGGCCTTCTGCCTCAATCCTGGAGGATGATTAGTGAGCCCCATAACAAGTGCATTTTCTCTTAAATGAAGTAAATGCCTAATTCAAGTCATTTGTCACAATTGGCTTTTTTTTTTTTTTTTTTTTTAAGCTGTGCGAGTTAAAAGAAGTTAATCTCTCGCAGGGCCACACACCTGACTCAAGCCACGCTATTTCATAAACTAACGCTATGAAAGACATTGGCACTCTCCCAGTCCTGCTATTCTCTGGCACTTGGCACAGTGGGCCATTTGTATATAACGTTGGCACTTGAGCAAACAATCCTGCGTGCTTTCTTTCCAATCAGCTGCCTCCAGCCGAGAGTATGAGTCCCATTTATACCATATAATTAAAATGGTGGCAAACCTGCACGAGTGTAGGAGTAAAAAAAAAAAAAAAGAATAACAACTGCCTGGCTAATGCTCAGGCTGCAAAAGCAGTATCTGGTGACATGCACTTCAATTTGTGTGCAGAGGTGAGGAGAAGGAAGTTGTGCATGTCATGTGTGGACAGGAGGACGCGGTTACAGTTACGGCTTCCGCTTCGTTTGGCGTCTGTCTCTTCCCTATGTTTCGCCCACTTGGTGTGACCTCATCACTTTCCGCAACATGCTACACAATCAACAACACCCACATACTGTACAGTATAGAACACGGTCACATATTACAGAACATCTGTATGATTAAATTAATACTTTTGGACATGGACTCTCTGGAACACCTTGGGTGAAGGTACACACATACCAAGTAGAGATATGGAAAGAAAAAAAATTAGATTCAGCTATGGTATCCATCGCGATTCTTTTGTGCGGCACACTTGATTCTCATAAATAAATTTTAAATGTATACGTACTGTATATGTGAAATGTATGTGAAGTGGTAAAATGTTGCTGTTTCTCTACAATGCTGTAGGGGGCGCACTCTAAACTATTTATACACCTGCAGGCGGCACATTATTCCCTGTGTGAGAAGTCTGTTGAGAATTGTAACAAAAGCTAATAATAATATTAATGATGATGATGAATTGGGATATTTTTTAAATTTTGATACAAAATTGCAATACAGATCCGATTGGCACCTAGGTATCGTGATAATATTGTATCGGTTGGTCCCTGATGATTGAGGCATTGGACTATAATTTGGAGGGTCCCAGGTTCAAATCCCATGACCACCAAGTTTGGCCCTTGAGCAAGGCCCTTAACTCTCAACTGCTCAGATATATAATGAGACAAAAATGTGAGTTGCTCTGGATACGGGTGTCTGCTAAATGTCTAAATGTAATGGTTTATGCTTTATGATTTTGGAAACACCTACATTGGTTGACAAAGCAATATAGAGACAGTATGCAAACTCTCCACAAACCAGAGGTCGAGATTCAAATCCCCAACCCTGTGAGCGCTGATCGCTGAGCCATCATGCATCCCCCAGAAAAAAAAAGAAGAAAAAAAAAACTCATACAAATGTCTTTAATTATCTTGCGGAACCGACAAATTCATGCATCTTCAAAAGGTTGGGAAAAGTTCTATAATTTAATGAGAGCACAAAAAAGGGGAGTTGGGGTGTGGGGTTGTGGGGGGGGGGGGTTGTGTTACGAGGGAGGAACGGGGGAAGAAAAGAAAAACACATTTGTCAATTAGTATGCAAATGCATGCGAGTGACTCCTTCAGAAATCCAATCAGGCTGTCACCTCGGCAGGGGGTGTTATTATAAAGTCCCTATGAAGTGTGGCTTGCGAGTTGCCATGCAAAAATAAGGCGCGTCCGCAGACAGGCAGACACACTGGGACTGGCGCTGGGGTCTGCGGGCGAGCGCCGATAACAAACGCAGCACACACGCCCATATAAAAGCACCCGCTGTCTCCGAAATGAGCAAAACTGCCTATGCGACATCACATGGTGTGCTTTGGTGGCCCCGGTGGTTAGGTGAAGGCTGGAAGGTACTTTATGAACTAGTCGGAGAATTAGGATATGCATCTGAAAAGCAGAACAAGACAGCGCAAGGAATGTGTCATTAGTTTACTAATCATGCATAATGTCCTGGATTAAATGCCTGCACGGGTACTGCATCATCTCTGCTTCAGGAATGGAGTCAAGTGGATCAAGGCGGCTTGATGGACCATCATCCCAGAGCATGTACAGTACAAGCATAGAGTGTGATAGTAAATAATATACAAAGGTATCTCACTCTCATTCACTCATCATCTATACCACTTAATCCTCTATTCAGGGTCACGGGGGGCCTGGAGCCTATCCCAGAGGACTAGCGGCACAAGTGGGGATAGCCCCCCTGGATCTGGTGCGCAGGGCACAGGCACACACGCACTCACAATATATATTCAATTTGGAAATGCCATTTAGCCTAATCTGCATGGCTTTGGACTGTGGGAGGAAACATGCAAACTGCACACACACACAGATCCGAGTCAGCAATCAAACCCTCAACCCTGGAGTGTACAGTTTTTTAAAAGACATCTGTTTAAGCTTGATTTCTTCCACTGGAAGTACCACTTCCAGTCTAATCGTATAACTAATAGTATCTTATGTTGGATTAATGGGAATGATGGCATTATAGTAATGCACAAAAAGATGTGGGGGAAAAAAATCAAAAAGGTGTGCATCATTATTAAAAACTTGCCACACGTGCATAAAGGAAGCAACTATCTGTCCAACTGAGTGAGCTTAATTTATACCCAGGAAAAATATGATAAATGATAGATTAAATTGTTTAGATTCATATTAAACCCGTTCATAAATATATATAAACTCATATACATACAGTATATGTTGTTGTTGGTCTTTCGGCTGCACCCGTTGAGGGGTCACCCCAATGGACCATCTGATCCTCACAATAATTTGGCATAGGTTTTTACACCGGATGCGCTTCCTGATGCAACCCTCCCATTTTCTCCAGGCTTGGGACCGGCACTTCATCCAGTGGTTGTGGTTTGTGCATTGGCTGGGAATCGAACCCTGGCCTTCTTCATGGCAGGTATATATATACCACTACTACAAACATTTGTGCAATAATGGATCGCTCTCAGGAGCTCAGTGAATTCCAGCGTCGTACCATGATATGATGCCACCTGGGTATCCAAGTCCAGCTGGGAAATTTCCTCGCTAACTGTTAGTGGTATTACAACAAAGTGGAACTGCTCAGGAACGAGGTCAACTCATCCATGATGTGGTAGGTCACGTAACATCACAGAGCAGGGTCAGCGGATGCTGAGACGAATGCAAATGCAAAGCTTCGGATGCAGTGGTATAGAGCACGCTGCCGCAGTGGAGATATGTTCTCTGGTGTGAAGAATAACGCTTGTCTGTCTGGCCATCTTATGGATGAGTCTGGGTTTGGTGGTTGCCAGGAGAACAGTACTTGTCTGACTTCATTGTGCCAAGTGTAATGCTTGGTGGAGGGGCAATTATGATATGGGTTGTTTTTCAGGAGTCGGGCTCGGCGTGGTGTGGACAACCTTCACCCGAGGAATTTGGGTTGGGTCAACTTTCAGGAAGAATTAGAGTGGAGATTGCGAGCCAGGCCTTCTCGTCCAACATCAGTGTCTAACCTCACAAATGCACTTCTGCATTTACAAATGCAGAATCCAAGTTTTCAATACAGTTGAGCAAATTTAGATAATTAATGATAACAATTCATGCTTGTGTTGCCTGATGAACACAGGAGACGTGAAATAGTCGGGAAGTTACATTTATAATGCAGAATTAAGCCAAGCTCAGGTCAACTTGCTTTTACTGCCACAGAGCACTGTGTGTGTGTGTCAGTGAAAGCTGATTACACTCACTCACTCACTCATCGTCTATACCGCTTAATCCTGTATTCAGGGTCACGGGGGCCTGGAGCCTATCCCAGGAGACTTGGGTCACGAGGCGGGGTTCCCCCAGGACAGGGTGCCAATCCATCGCAGGACGCACACACACATACACACACTCATTCAACACCCTACGTGCAATTTGGAAACACCAATTAGCCTAAACTGCAGGTCTTTGGACTGTGGGAGGAAACCGGAGTACCCAGAGGAAACCCACCAAGCACAGGGAGAACATGCAAACTCCATGTACACGGAGATGGGAATCGAGCCTGGCTAGGAAAGCTGATTACAATATATAACAAATTAGAGCTTGTATTTTAGCATTATCAACAGGGTTTCTTTCTGTCAAGTATGCTTTATTCGTTTGTATTCACCGCTCGTTTGACTGTAATGTCTTCTTTTTTTTTTTTTTGTTATTTTATTTTTTCCTGCGTCTGTGCCACATTTATGCCAGTTTAGTGCCAGATGTGACAATGTTCACTGTTAGCATGGGTTATAATGAATTTGTTCATTTCTGACAGTTATGGTATTGGATGATTATGCAATTAAATAAATAAATAAATAAATAAATAAATAAATAACACTGGGCTGGCTCCAAAATGTGTAATAAATACAGCATTACATTTGCTAAGACTTGACGTCTCAACACCTTTATTATTAGAGACAAAATTTTGTGGTGTCTAATTTGCCTTATACATACTTTTTGTAATAATCCGCAGAATTCAACAGTGACCCTAAAACAGTTGAATTAAAGTAAAAAAAAAAAAAGTAAAAAAAAATGTTACAGTTAATTAAAAAACAAAATAAAATTATAAATAAAAAATCAAACTATAAATAAGACCTAAAAATGAATTATAAATAATTATAATAAATAATATATAATGTAATATATATTTTTTCTTGTTGTTTGTTTGTTTGTTGGTTGGTTTTATTTTTATTCAGCTATTTTTATTTTTAGATTGACATTCTTGTCCTTGCCAATCACAGAATGATAAGATCCTAGATTATTGCTTTAACTAAAAATGTATTCCAACAAAAAATTGTTTAAATATCTAGTCACTGTGAATCGTATACAATCTTAATAAACTTCAATTAATCCAGTATTTCATCGCACATCCTATAACAAAATGTAAAATCTTGCATTAGCACAACATCACCGTTCAATCTCTCGGAGCGTTTACTTTTTCATCCCTCTATCCTCCAGAAAGCCTACAGATCGACCCAGACCTGTGCATACATCATGGAAACATGAGATCCACAGTATCGTGGAGCAAAGAAAGAATGAAATAAAAATGAGGGGAAAGAAATAACAAAGAGAAAAAAGGAATGGATGTTAGGAACCAATGATGATCAGCCAATATCAAGATGAAAAAATAAGAAAAAGTGAGAAGTAAATGTGTGGCGTGATCATTACAGATCACAACTAATTTGAAATATGTCAGCGATGTGAATAAATATATGTAAAAACAACAGGAGAGTGCTCGGTCTTTGCTGGATACATGCCACAGGGCATTCAGAGCCATCATTTTGATAGTCAGGCAACACACAATAGTGTTCACACACACACACACTAAAATATATACCACAGCTCCCCCTACTGAAGTTACACCAAGCATCTGTATTGCTGTTTGATCTGTTTTATGTTTTTTTTGTTGTTGTTGTTTTTTTTAATGAAAGAATAAACCACCGTAAAATCTCCAGTCTTTCGTAACAATTTTCTTGCAGCATGAGACGTCACACTGTTCGAAAGTAATTAAACACATTCCCTCCCTCTGCTTTTCCCTTAATAGTTATTTCGCCTTTCCTCTGTTGCATTAGTCCTTTCAGATGCGCCGAATCGTTTGCTCTCGTCTGATGCAGCTAAACCCGAGCGCATACCCAACACAGCTGTTAGGTCCATGTGCACAAAGACACACAGGTCATGCTGAGCTCTGCACTTCACCTCCTACTGTGGAGGAAATAAATTACAGCATTTACATTATGGCTTCTCCAGCCGGGCCAGTGTTAAGCGGTATCCGCGTGCAGACGATTTCAGTTCCAACAATTTCAATTATACTGTACACGGATGTGAGTGATGTCAGAGCAAGCTTTCGACCTGCAGCAGGAACCTAGTCTCGTGCTGTGCTGAGAGTCACATGGCTATAGTAACCTGCTGCTGTCTGAAAATGGAGTTGCTCCTTAAGGGTGTTAAAAAGAAGAAGATAGAAATTAATAAATAACAAATTAGAAGCTTTGTGGTTACAACCAATCTTGAGATAAAAACGTTTCGTAGAAATGTTTTATAATTTTAATTATTTATTTATTATTTAGGATTATTATTATGAATATTATTATTATTGTTGTTATTATTAATATTATTATTATTATTACAGCCTTATAAAGCTGGAATAATGTGCTATAATTTATTAAATTATGATTATGTTGTAATGCGTCACTTATGCAATATCACATGACAGGGAGAGCAGTTGTAATGAACATTAGTGCGATATTCAGTACAACAGCATGATCTCAAGTGCGATATTGCATTTATACAACGGTTCTACAAGTTTGTTTGCGTATTTATAGAGTTATATTGCTCAACATATCCATCTGTGACTGGTGAAACTAGCGCTCAACTAGCGAATGACAGTTAGTGAAATGAAAAGAGGTGAAAGGTGCTTACTGGTACTACAGTATGTAGCCAAAAGGGGAGGAGAATAAACCGAATGGACGCATGTGAACAATTCTTAAAAACTTATGGGATTTACCTTATATTTCTCCTTATTGGCTCGGAGTGGTTTCCAAATAGAGTTAAATGGAAAGCTAATGCGCTATGTCGGATGTACAATGCCTTGTTCCACACACTAAGTAGTGCACTTAATCAGGGATTAGAGAGGGATTTGAGATTCAGCCTTGTGTTAGAAGGTAGTTAACTTTGTAGCTCATATCTTATCAACTGTGTCTCATTGGCTATCCACACTATCCAGTCACCCTTACATCCAATCACATACAATATACTGTACTTATATGTAAAATGTAGAGAGTCGAATTTGAAATCCTGCACCTCCTGGTGCTCTAACACTTCGAAATTAGATCACATTACATTATAATATGCTTTATAATACATTATTTGATATTATATTATATTGCACCTCTTTCTACACATTGAAAACCCAAAGCAAGCCTGTATAACACATCTGTCTCTCTTACTCTCATACACTCATTACTATTTCACAAGCAGCAGCTTCATTACTGAGCCATATGCTTGGTAATCCTGAAAGCTGTGGGTGCATCCCTTATATAATGTGGGACAGCTAAATTATTAAACGCACTGTGCCGGTGAGGCCTGACTCAGATGTGGCAGAGAGCCCAGGAAAGCTTGGATACGCTCACACACATTCCAGCACACACACACACCGAATGTGGCGTACTGTAGGCAGAGGCAAGGGGGAGAAAAAAAAGCTTCAAACACCCTATCCTGTGCATTTAGTGTAATGAACAATGCCTTAATTGAGATTGGCTAATTAGACAATTTTCTGATAATTAATATGATACTAATTAGCATATGTAAATGACACGCGGCATAATTGAGGAGCCCTGTTTTTAATTAGGTGTCTCTAAAATGAACTTGCACATAATGTAGAAAGGTATAAAGCGACCGTTTCTTTCTCGTGCGCCTCTTCAGCCATCAATCATTCCACCGCTGCGGAATCTCCAAGACGAGCGGATGATCAAAATCCAGTTTGGTTCGCTCTCGTATTCAGACACAAAAAGTCCTCTAATCTTGTATAATTAAACCACTTATACTGTAATTACCATCCTACGTTTTTCTCTAGTATCTTCCAGGGAGGGGAAATTTGTTTCCTTTCTTCATTTCAGCATTGTGTTGCGGTCATTTACATATTGTCGATGTGCCAGGAATGGTGATTATTTGCAAGTGCTTTTGTTAAAGTAGGTGGTCACAACACAACCACAGCCTGGGCCTGATTGATTAAGCTTTAAGCATAACTAGTTATTACATTCGTATGCTGTGTATAGAAATCAGCTACTTTAAACAAAGGGGCCGGATCTCGTCAATCGGTCAGATTATCCACTGTCATTAAAAAAAAAAAATCTATTAATATTCAGTGTGTAATATTAGAATGGTTACAAGTGCAGAACCACCTTAAACCCAGAATCAGAAGTAACAGGGTTGGAATTCCGGGTTCTCCGGTTTCTTCCCCACAAATTTTCTATATAATTTATAGTTTTTCTATATATAATATATGTTATATATAATAATTAATATTTTCAGGCATTTGTTACTTTCAGGTGGAAATTGTCAGCTTTTTAAATTGTGTTTTTTTTTTTTACTTTACCTGAATGTATTACATTTGTGGAATTATTACATTAAAAGCTGAGCACTTTTTTTATTAACTGACATGGACAAGGTCACTTACATGGTTCTAAGCAGTATTTATAATGCATTCTGTTAACAAGTCATAAATGCCTTATGACTGTTGCTACTGTATGAACTGTATTTTTCTCAAAAATCCTTATAACAATGTAAATGTAAACATATGAATGCAATATAAGAGGTAATGAATATATGCATGTCATTATGCATACAAGCTTCATGGTATATTATGAGCACTACTTACACTTTATCATCCCTAGTTCTATAATACTGTATGTGATGTATGTTCTTTCATCCTTATAGCAATGTGTTTAATACACTGCCTTATAAATGCTTTATTTGCACAGATGAGTATCCTGATCCTTCATTATACTGTAACTATGACCTTCATAGAACGTGTTAATAGTAAATGCTGTTTCTATGCAATACAGATGGGTTTCATGTGTTTTAAGTAAATTAGGAGAAACATGCACACATGTTGCATGTTTAAAATGTCAATTATGTTTATTTAAATACATATTAGTTAATTTACTGTAGGAGGACACAGATGGCACCCCCATTTTGTGCAATTAGGTGTTTCGGGCCAATTCTTATTCTCACACCTACTGTGAGTTGACTTTATTTTTAATCCATGCATAAATGTGTGTATGCTTTTCAGAAATGAGTGATCACCATAAGTCCTGTGAATGAGTTACTAATTTAGAAAATAGATGACAATTATAGCCTGCATTAATGTCAAGTATATATGGTATACTCTATAATGGGAGTATATATACCCTAGCTTTTAAATATAAAGAAAATGATTCAGAGGCCATCACAGTACAATGATTCTCACTAAGCGAGGTTTCTCTCTCTCTCTCTCTCCCTCTCTCTCTCTCTCTCTCACTCCCTCTCTCCCTCTCTTCTGGGAAACTGTGTCCAAATCAAGAACACTGAAGGGCAATAGGTCACGACATGTGTCTCTGCCCAGTCACAAGCTGCACTGAACTGCATGTCAAACACCCGTCTGCCTCCTCACCCCTCACTCTCATCCTGTCTGCCTGAACCCAAACTCTGGCAGCGTCCATATGGTCACCCTCTTCTCCTAAACAAGCCTGCTGTGAAACTTCCCAAACACACACACATTCATTTCACATTCTTCTCCTTCCTTCTATCCCTCCCTTAATATTCCCTCTCTCCTCTCACCACTAGCCTCAAGCTATTTTCTCCCCTGCCACTTTCCTTTGAGATGCAGTGTCTCTCTGTCAGTGCATTATGCCAGGAACTATGGGCTCCAAGAGGCATGTTAAAAATCACATATATTCTTTTCTTATATTTAAAATCTGTGACAGATATTTATGGAAATAGATGCCCAATAATGCTTCACATGCACTGTCATCCTGACTGCTAGACTTTTTTCACTTTTTCTAATGCATTCTAGGTAATTTGGTTTTCAACTGTATATTTTTGTCCCATATAACAAAAATACAAATTGGTTGTTGGTGTAACAGCCTTAGGAGCCACCTCATTCCCCCTCTCGTCTGTTCCATCCACTCAGCATTCAGCATCACCAGTATACTAATCACCGGCCTGATCATTTGTCAGAGGCTGCACCTGTTTCTCACTGGTTCATGCCTTTAGATTTTTTTTCTATGATTTAACGATTTATAGATCATTCCTCTAAAACTAGTCATGTACAGGGACTAAAAATGAGAGCTAAAATATGCAGAAATGATGTGATGACATACTAAGTAAGATATACTACTGTATATACAGTGTACCAGTCAAAAGTTTGGACACACCTTCCAGACAGGTGTTTTGCTGTTTAGTGGCTTATTTTCTACATTCTAGAACAATACTGGAGATTTCAAAACTAGAAACAACACATATGGCATTATGGAATTTAGTTTCAACAACAATAACAATAACAGTCAGTTGATATTTTAAGACATGAAAGTCAGCTGTTCTGGAGTAGTTCTTACAAGAACAGTATTGTCAAGTGCATTTGCAAAAGCCATCAAGCACCATGATGAAACCGGCTCTCATAAAGATCCTCCCAGGTAGGCAAGACCAAAACTTATAGTAGCAGACACATCTTAATATCAACTGTTCAAAGGAGACTATAACATATTTTGGAAAACAAAAATCGGGAAAGACCATGGAATTAGAAGGTGTGTCCAAACATTTGACTGGTAGTGTATATTCATATACAATGTTCATTCCCATTTCTATGACTTGAAACAATTGTAGTTCTTGTCTGACCATCAACTTTGTACTGCATTTCTCATATTTTTTGCTTTGATTTGGTTTTGTTAATTCAACGTGATTTCACTCTATGATTTACCAAGTGCAACACCGCAGGGCCCTGTATGTGACATGATTACTGCTATGTCACTCTGACATAAACCCGAACACTCATCAAGGTCTATTAATTTGAACTAACTGTAATTATTTAAGTTAACAGTAATCAATATGTTTATGAGATAGAATTTAAATTGTCATGATACACAGGTACACCAAACATCCATGATTCAGACGTACCTGCTGAATGTATGATTCTGCAGTATTTCTTTTTAGTTTAATGACTTCATTTAAGTAATTTTTTTTTAGATTTCAATATGTATACTGACTGTAATGTGCAGTGAGAGGCAGGAAGCAAATACATAAACTTGATATAAACTTGAAACTTCACAGGGAAAATGTGATCATTATAATCAGAGGGCGCAGCAGGGGTTCAAACACTAGCAGGCAAAGTTAAATAGAAATAACCCATAATCAAAACAAAATTAAGAAAAGATATGTGGGTGAACATCGAAAAACAGGCCTCAGACCAGGGCAATCTTGTAAAGGACTAATAATATTAGATGGAAAAATGCATGAAAACAGTCAATAGACATGGCAGACCGTGCCTTGCAAAAGTATTTATACTCCTTAAACTTTTTCACATTTTGTCACTTTATGACCACAAACGTAAATATATTTCTATATTTTATACAATATAGAATACATTTGTATTCAGCCTTTTTATAAAACCAAAAAAAATTTCAAGCCACTTCACAATTATGTGCCACTTTCTACTGTATTACATAAAATCCCAACATAAAATCCCAATAAAATACATTTACACTTGTGGTTGTAATGTGACAAAATGTGGAAAAGTTCAGGGGGTTTTAATACTTTGTATTTACAGATTTGTACATATGACCAGAGAGCACGCAGCTACAGAATGGGTTCCCGTTATAGTCTTCTTTAAAGGTTTCTTCCTTGTGTCTTCTCTGGGCAATTTTCCTCAACACCGATACCAATATGATAGTTTATATCCACCAGGATTTTATTTCTTTAAGGTTGCTTTGTGACAAGGCCAATGTTAAAAAAGTACCATATAAATAAAATTTAATTGAATTGATAACATGAGGATGAGCATTTTTTGCCAGGAGAACCGTACTGTTCAGACCAACAAATAAAGAGCAGGTCATAGCTTTTTTGCAGTTAAATTAGCTTTTTCGCTAGAGAGGTTGCTAGACAGATTAGCATTTCTTTACTGAGAATTGCACAGGCACACATGTTCAATACATAAAACAGAATCATAAACAGGGACAGGCAGAAGGTCAGTCAATGAGCAGAGATCACAGGTAAAGCCAAAATCCAATAATCACAGATAGACACACAGGGTGAATTATTAGAGGCTCTTTACACATTACACTGTGTAACGAATTAGAAACAGGTGTACATGATTAGAATTCAGGTGAGTGTGAACTGAGTAGTGCAGTGGTGGGAATTGTAGTCCATGGTGGCCATTGTTGTAGGCTGTGATATGTTGTGGGTAGTGGAGTTCATGGTGGACTTTGGCAGTGTCATGTGCTTAATGCTTTTGTTTTAGCCCTGTGCCCACACCAATGTATCCTTTGTTGATTTTCCTAATGTGTTCGCCTGTTCATTATACAGCCATTAACTTTTTTTTTTCAATCAATTCCATCATTATTCTTTATCTCACTTAAAATGTTGGCATGCATCTCAATCATTAAGTGTTTGGGTACTCGTTCTTGATTAGAGAGTTGTTTCAAACTTATCTGACAATTGCTTGAAACTGAACAGTAAAACTTACTGTAATATAAAAGATGACCCGGAGTTTACGTCCGTGTCCTCCCACACACAGAGGCATCCACAGACACATGAACCCACACTAGTCCGTTCAGAGGCACCATGTTCCTGTGCACTCGACACTATTTCAGGGGAAGATTTATGAGTTTGTGTCGAACGGAAGTGGCCGAGCAGTGAGGATCCCTGTCAGAGCACTGCCAGTGGGGAAAGAGCAGAGCACAGGAACAAAGCCATAAACAATCCAGGGCCAAGCTGTAATAAAGTGTGCGACAGAGGCCAGAGACCTCTTCAATCATCCGGTCACATCATGCACACTACTGTAAACCCTTTTTTAAAAAGCTTTTAAAGCAGATTCCAGAAGTTACACAGGACTGTCACATGCTATCAGGGGGGTCGGAGTAAAGACAGATAGACAGCATTGCAGCTGGGGGGAAAACAAACAGTGTTTTAGGGGACTGATGTAGTGACAAGCTCAAAACTTTAACCGGTAGTGATCGCTGGTTATGACTGAGGGCACACTGATCTAATATCTGACAAAGCGCATCTATTCATCTACAGGCGACTCAGATACTGACAGACATGCAGAGGAGGGTGCGTGCTTTACTGTTAGCATAAACTGCTACGTGCTAATTTGTTTGGAGAGAAAGAACTAAATGAAATCAAAATCTGAATAAAATCTGTTAAACATTCTAGAACTTCCATTTCATCACTCAGGTAAAATAATAAAAATACAAACTATTACATTTTCTAAATTTCTAAAAGAATGATTCACAAAAGAAAGACATCTAACTGTTACTGATAACCTGTACCTGTATATTAGCGCCTCAATCAACAAGTAACCACTGCTAGCTAAACTCACCTAATGAGGTTAGCTTTAATGCTAACCTCATGTTTAATCTAACTGTTAGCTTATAATTCAGAGGTTAGGAATTAGCTAAGGCTGACTAACAACAATTGCTTAAATGTTTGCTAGCACAATTAGCCCCCCGATTATAAGACCTAGCTGAATGCTAATCATTAACTGTCACAATAGTGAGCGTAGCAGCAGGGAGATTACAGTGATTAGATTCTCATTCTCATTCTCACAGCTTTTAAAGTGTAGATTAGGTAGGAGTTAAACTCCTTGAAGCTGTCTAATGCTAAAAATGTCACCTGGTGACTTTACAAAATTATGATTGTAGTGATGTTTGAAAATGAAGCGAGTAGAAATGGGGAAAAATGTCTTTGGAAATGTAAGAAGGTGGAAGAAAAATTCAAGTCAACTAAAGATACTCTAAAAGCATGGTGGTGCAATGGGTATCAATGTTGTCGTGCATCTCTAGGACCTGAGTTCTCGGGTCTGTGTGCTCCCCGTGCTTGGTGGGTTTCCACCGGGTACTCTGGTTTCCTCCCACAGTTCAAAGACATGCAGGTTAGTTAATTGCCATTTCCAAATTGTGTGAGAGTGTGTGCCCTGCGGTGAATTGGCACCCTGTCCAGGGTGTACCCAGCCTTGTGTCTCCTGCGACCCTGTATCGGTTTATATATTAAAAAGTGTTTAAAAAAATAATAATAATAAATGACTTATGAGTCAAAACAACAACATGCTAGCTCTTCAGAAGGTTCTTTGACCCTGCAAAGGAATTTTTCCCTTGAAACAGACATGCATCCTGTCCCACCTCCCCTGTCCTGTCTACTGCCTATCAGCTGATAGTAAAAGTGCCTGCGAATAACTGTTAATTGAATCCAGAAACCATTTTCCAGTCTGTTAATTCCATTAATGCAGCAAACACAGCGCTTTTCTCCCTCCGTTGCCAGCTGCTTGTCCGTCACCTTCATTATCCCGTCCACTTCCAGCTTGAGGCTAATATGTAAAGCGTCATAAATCTGTAGGCCGGCATGGCCCCGGCTCAGCTCGTAAAGTAGGTCGGATGTGTTATGCTTAGTGCTCTATCTCAGAGGTGAGGGGAGCCTCTGACATACCACCATCTCTGTGTGTACATACATTCATGTACAAGGGGCGTTCAAGTCAAACCAGGACTTTTGATTGTGCAGAATGACAGAACACAGTTATAAGAGTTATAATTTCTTAAATAGTAATAATAATAATAATTTTATTATCACTCATTATCCCAGTGTTTCACTGGTGCCTGGCTAGAAAGTTTTCTCAAGCCCTATTATAGGCCATCGTGGCCTTCTATGTTAAAACTTACAACAGATTGTGTGCTGGTCAGAGACAGAGTATCAGCGTGTCACCCTCATGTGCTAATCAGTTTTATGCCTTCATTTTTCTGCTAATTTTTCTGCTCAAGTCCCAGTTTGACTTGAACGGCTCTCATAATATGTGTGCGCAGGCATTCTGCACAGCCGCACAGATCCAGAATATATTTGTAACCAGAATAATGTGGTTGCTAAGGATTAATTAAGTAAGGAAGATTATTAAATCAAACAATTAATTGATTGATCGATTGATTTTGTGTTTGAGGCTGGTTTTTGTGACAAAAATAAGAACACCATCATAGTTATCACTTTCTATGAAGGTCATGTTTATAATGAATATATTGCAGTGCATTCCTAATATCGTTATATGTTCATCTTCGGGTCAAGATCACAATGAGTCCCGGAATAAGGCAAGAACATTCCTCCTAGGTGGGATTCCAAGCTATTGCAGGGCACCATCCACACACACATATACCCACTCACACCTAGGGGCAATGAAGTGTAGCAAATCCACCTACATGGATGTTCTTGGACAGTGAGGGGAACGAGAAAGCCTGCAGGAAACTTAGATGAAAACAAAAAGACCATGATGAACTTTACAAAGACAGCGACGCTCCCTGAAGCTACTGTATGAGGTGGCAATGCTGACCCTTTATGCTTATGTGTTCCTTAAAATATTCTTTGATAGTATTACAAAAACTGTTAAAGTCATAATGGCATGAGTGTAGGAGAATAAGTTTTTCTTTCTTTCTTTTTTTTTCAAACGTACAGTACCAGACTTTCTTGTATTTTTAATGTTGTTTTGAGCAATAGTTCTCCAGGCTTCCTCAAGGACTTTTTTTTTTCTGCCCCTTTTTGGCAAGTTTTTGGCTTTCATTTTCAGTACAGTCCCTGTTCCCGATCAGTTTCAAAGAAATGTTTTTTATTTGTTAAGTTACACAAAGGTTTATGAATCATTCAAACATAAAAAAAACATTTGAGCAGAGTACAATATACATCATGATATAATATCATGGGAAATTAATGCAGATATGCATATATCAAGCTTTCTTATAGTCCCCAAATTTTTTCATGAAATCAGTTTTTAATATTTCCTTTAACCAATGACGAGATATATCTAAAGCAACACACTTGCAGTAACACAACACCTCACAGGCGTCATCTACCATGAACTCTAATAGCACACGAGCACTAACACCACATGCTTTATGTTAATGGATCACATACAGTATGTGTGTGACAAATGAACTCCTGAATAAGGCCAACTGGAGATAAGAGCTTTTTTTATTCTCCAAGCTTGTGATATATTAGGAGTCACTGGGATTAGTAATGTTGCTGTGGATATTTTAAAATATGCATAAACCATTATGAATAATTCATCATCATTTGCCTTGCTTCCATTAAGGAATATTACAACTGGTGTCGTTGACCAATAAATTGTTTTTGACATTAAGATGTATTTTTAACATCAGCTTTTACTAGAATTAAAGGTTTACTTATGCATTTGGAGTAATTGCCTTATTTTTTTTATTAGTATCTACGCAAACATTAATAGCTTATATAAACATAACTGAGATATTACTACTGAATCATTTAACATATGGCTTAAACATAGAAGTAAGATTTCTTTCTAATCCTATATCATCATAAAATTTCATATCATTATAAATATTATTTTAAATGGTTACCTTGCTTTATGTACTGATTTAAACAAACATAAGAAAACCGATGAACAACTAAATTATATACAGAATATTTAATATTGCTAAATAAACTGAACCAAATTAGCCTGCTGTAGAGAAAAGCTTTAAATATCCGTCATTGTCTGAATACATTTATATTTTTGCAGTTGGAAGCATGCACAGATGTTCCAGAGTGGGAAGTGATGTGTAGCTACTGCATGCAGGTTTCGTTTTATTCACAGATACCTGTTACAGATACCACAGTCTCTTTTATTTCATTTGTCTAAGGTCTTATGTGGAAGATTTTAGCAGAGACTGAATTTTATTTGTTTGAGTTGGACCAAAGTCAAATTTCTCACCACTGTAGACGTCCATCCGTCCTACTAGGAACCTCTGTGGGGACAGTGGAGGCCAATGGTGACCATTGTATTTATTCCCATTTGCATAAGGTGGAAGGACTTCCAGTCAAGACTCGCACACTACAGGCAATTTGGAAACACCAAATCCATGTTTTTGGACTGTGTGAGGAAACCGGAGAACCTGGAGGAAACCCACCAAGCACAGGGAGAACATGCAAACTCCATGCACACAGACTGATGAGGTAAACGAACCCAGGACCTGGAGGTGCAAGGTGACAGTGCTAACCACTAAGCCTCCATGCCGCCACTATATAATATATAATATTACTTACCTGCATTAGACAAAGAGTAAAGAACCAGGTTAAACCTTGACTTCTAGGCCAAGTCTTTGTGCTGTTTCTTATGGTGTTCAGGTCTCTGATGGGCTTCCTGCAGAGTCCTTGGTGTCCTCCTACCTCCAATACCTCCACTTAGGTGCGAGTCTAGGCTCCTGTGATGGACTGGTGTCTCATTCAGGATGTATTCTCACCTCGTACCCCAGGATGTTCTCAGGATAGGTTCAGGATCTGGACCTGTCTGGCTGGGATAAAGTGATTAATTAGGACAAATGAAACTATCTAAACAGACTATATAGTCGTAAGCCATCAGCCATAAAATTTACACTAAATAACATTCACACATTAGAATTGATTATTAATTATATACCAGTAAACTGGTGACAGGACCATGGGCACTCAGTGTTCAACCATGCTCACGGGGACCAAAAGCCAACCTGTCTAAAAGCCAATGTTGCAGAAAAAAATTGATCCAGGTCATGATAGATAGGCACGTAAACACCTAGTGCACCACAGCCTGACATGCATGGGGCTCAGCAGGCAAAAAGCCCAATGCTGCTGAGCCAGCCTCCAAACTCTCCAGATCCCAATCCAATCAAGCATCCACAAACAAGCCCAATCCATAGAGGCCCACCCTGCAACCCACTGCACCCAAAGGATCCACTGCCAACGTCCTGGTTCCAGACACCCCAGCACACCCCTAGAGGTCCTGTGGGGTCATGTCCTGAGGGTCCTAAGGGCCCAGGTGGTGCAAAGGTTAACCTACACAATACTAAAATATAATGTTTTGTGTTGTGGTGATCAGTGTAGACCAGAAAATAAAACTGATAGTTACACTAGGCAAGGTTTAAAAAAAAAATTTAAAAAGTAAAATAAAAGACACGTAAGGAAAGCCAGTGAAAGAAACAGCAAGCGAGACAGACTTAAAGATAAGAGCGTGTTGTGTTAAATAGATTCCAGAGGACGCATAAAGTTGTCAACACACTGGCTGGCTCATCAGAGAGACACAATTACATTCCGTGTTATTGGCTGATTGTGTAAGATATCACTTACAAGGCTTACATTTGACTTGGCTTTTTCGCTCATAAGACCAGCGCCGAAGTCAAATCCTGCTATTAATTTTAAACGCCCTGGACACTGTTGGCTACATAAAGCTGTTTCATACATAAAGCATACATGCATAAAGCTCATTTTCATGTCAAATATACTAATGCATGCAGGAAAAAATATATAAATATAACTCTTTGCTTTGTTTAAGATGAGGGCACTGAAGTCTTTCATGAATCTCCAAAAAGAAAATACGCAGTTTCTATATTTCAAGTGTGCAGATTCAACATGATTATGATGGCCATGTGCTGTCATTGATGTAAAGCAGAACATGAGGATGTGCCAATGAATATCAAAGATGATTTTCTTTCCACGGATCCTTCTAATGTTCATGTGATCTTTAAAGCCCTGTCCTAAGGCACAGCCCAAGGCATTTGCTAAATGTCTTTCATATGTCACCAGTTTCTCTGCTTCCCAGCTCTTTATCTGCTTTTTTTTTTCAGAATAAAATAATTACCAATCACACAGATGCTTGGATTCAGTCCTGGGCCTGACTGTTCATGAGGCAAAACATCACACTAATTAACTAAGCTCCAGGCACGACAGGTTCCCTTTTCTCTTCTGCCCCGGTGTGGGACGGCGGCAGTCGGCTGCGGGTGAGCCGAACAACTCGAGCTGACCTCGCCGGTCGCGTTCTTCGTACCTGGAAAGCGAAATGAAAGCTCCGGGACCCCATCTGTTGGGACGTAATGACTGTGCTATTTGGAGGCAGGAAAGGTTCGTCTGGAGCAGCTGGTATCTTTCGCCGTGACCTTTTAGCATTCCTCCTGCTGCCGTCTGACAGATGTGTCAACTCGATTATTTCAAAAGAGCCCTGAATAAATAACTGATTGCACGCACAGACTCACCCAAAGAAACGGCAAATTGTGGCAGAGCTCTCTCTCTCCCTCTCTCTCTCTCTCTCTCTGCCTCCCTGACTCTTGCGCTCTCTCTCTCTTTTTCTGTCTCTCTTTATCCAACTCCCCACACACACACACACACACACACACACACACACACATAATCCCACAGAGTGCACGAATCCAAGGAGAAGCAGGCAAACAAACCCAGGGACATATTAACAATATCACAAGGGGTACTCAAAGCTTCTCTTCCACTCAGCTGGTGTGTATTTTTTTTTTTTTGACTAAATGGCTTTTCATGAAGCTTTTCCTGGTGGACTGGAGTAAAGAAGGACAATGGGGGTGAATTGAATGCCTTCAAGTACTGTTTGCCCTTGGAGCTCCACCATTAGCTGTTTAGGGAGGATGAGGAGGAGAGGCGAGGAAGGCCAGGGGGGCCTCAGGTGTTGCTCGGCAGTGCTGAATGGATTCCCTCTCGCGCCGCGAGAGCGCAGCTGAGGAGGCCTGCAGTCTGGGGGCTAATTGACTCCCTGAGTGATTGGAGGATTGTGAAGAGCTGGCCGCAATCAGACCTGCTCTGATAGAGTTTGATGCCTCCCTAAATAGTTTTCAAATGGAGGAGCAGGTGCTGTTTTCAAGCAATCACAATCCCACCGCGTGTGTGTTTTCGCACAGAGGTGCAGGGGCATTCGTCCGGATGTCTGTTGCACGAGTGCACAGTATGCACAGGTGTGTGTGTGTGTGTGTGTGTGTGTGTGTGTGTGTGTGTGTGTGTGTGTGTGTGTGTGTGTGTGTGTGTGTTCATCCACAGTTCTTCACATAAAATGAAAAACAGTTACATATTGTCTGGATCTGAGGTCAGATAAGTATTTTTACGTATTAACACTCTTCAGTGTTGAGAGGCTATAAAGTGAGCAAGAACTAAATCCAGATGTAGACTACATGTAAAAAACTGATATATATAAAACTATATATTGTATTGTATAAGGCAGATAAGAAAAAAAAACGAAAAAGAATGTGTAACAAATCTAATAAAAATGCATTTATTAATTTAAATAATTTAAATTTGAGGAAAAAAGGAAAATCCTGCTATAAAATAAGGCATGAGTTTAAATAATCAGATAAAAAATGCAAAAAAAAAAAATAGGATAATCAGAGAAAAAAAATCTAAATCAAAAATGTCATGAAAAACATGACATTTGCACAAAAATTGCACATACAAATAAACAAATTATATGAAATTACATGAAAATAAATGAATCATAAGCAAAAAAGACGTCTTGATCACATTTAAAACTAACTGACGTGTGAACAAAATCTGATTTGAAAGCTGAATACGAGTTAGATTTGAAAGTAAATTAATGATGGGAATAAAGAATTATATGCAAAAAAAAAAAAAAAACACCATGTGCATGCCACATGAAAAGTCTACATATGAAAAAAAAAAAGGATGAAATATACTAAGTGAAGCCTTAACCATCTGTACTCTCACCCTGGCATGTGAACAACGCGATCTTTGTGTATCTTTTTTTTTTTTTTTTTTTTATTAGGACCAAACACGCCTCATTTCTCAGCACTGCACGTTCGGCGGTGTTTAGGATCCCTGAGCACGCTGCAGACCCTAATCCCACAGTCTTAGAGGTTGCGCTTTGAAAATCCTCACATGATTGCAAATCAGCATCTTCAGTTTACACAGTTCACCAAAAGTCTTCTTCGCCACCTATCCAGGGTGCATGTGATAATATATATCTGAAATCCAGCATCACTAAGTTAGAATTAGAAATCTGATGGTGTACAAATAGTATACATGTCTGGCATATTGTATGTGTGAGCTTGTGGGGGTGCGGGAGAAATGAGTCGGCCTCACCGGTTTCAATGAATCAGTCTGGAAGCATGATGATAGAAAATGGCTGTCCTGATGGTGAACAAACCCAATTTAGGGAAATCCTCAACGAGACAAAGTTCACAGTCCAATACAATGGAGAACAGCTTTAAGACAAAAAGGCACTGAGACAACACTAACATTTCACTGTGAGATCCATTTCCTTAGGCATGATTATGGTTTTTAGCCTCATGATTGCAGTGTGGAGAAAGCGGACAGATAGGGTCGAGTGGATTAGTATATTCATGTCAAAGGCATATGGGACTCACTTTGTCTTTTAGGACATATAGGACTCACTTTTGACTTAAGAACAAATCGGACTCATGAACGTGCTCCCGGAACAGAAATCTTTCGTAATTCGGGGACTACCTGTACTGTACTTTGAAACATGAGCCCTTCGTTTCATTCTCCACATTCTTCTTTTCCAATCATTCTGGTAAAATTAACCTTGTGTTTTTGTTTCTTTTTTTTTTTTTTTTAGCAAGTCTTAGCTGAACTTTTTTGTTGTTGGGTGTGACCAGTGGTTTGCATCTTAAAGTAAACCATCTGTGTTTATATTCATGAAAGCACCACTTGATGGTTGATGATACGCCTACCTCCTTCAGAGTGCTCTTGACTTTGCGTGCTGTTGTGTTGTGTTCGACAAGGAGAGAATTCTGTGATCATCCACTTCAGTTGACTTCTGTGGTCTTCAAGGCCATTTGGTGTTGCTGAGCTCACCGTTCTTTTTTTTTTTTTTAAGATTGGGCCAAATTGTTGATTTGGCCACTCCGAAAGTTTTATCAACTTTTTTGTTTTTCAAGACTTCCTACACTTGCTTGTCTTTCTTTTGCATATTCCAATGAGCAGCTGCCAAATACAAATTCAACATTTAGAATCAACACTGTTGTTTTTCCTTAAAGAACTATTATCAGGCAACAACCAGAAGTGGGCAAAGAACGCAAATCCTGTACTTGAGTAAAAGTCGAGAGTCCTTAGCGTCTTGTGCAAAAGTAAAAGCACTCACCTTCAAATTCACTTAGGTATGTATTAAAAGTTTGTATTAGTTTACAGTAGCCATAGTAAAAAAAAAAATTCTCTTTCTCTGATTTCACACACCTCTTACATTATCAGATGTGTCTCGAAGCAAAGGCAAGTACTGTAAAAGTACAGCTATTTGCTGTACAATTGAGCAGAGTAAAAGTATCCACTAACAAAACTACTCATGTACAGATACATGAAATATGTACTTAAGTACGGTAATGAAATATAAATAATCAGTTACCTTCCACCTCTGGTCACAACTGGCCATTAAACAGTTTATTAGTCAGTTGTCCCAATACTTTTGAGCTTGTGAAATTTTAGTTTTTCGTTGTTGTTTTCTTGATTGCTTCATTTCAAATCTACTGTTGTGGCGTACAGAGACAAAATAAATATATATACAGTACATGTATTGTATTTTTCTCCAAATAATTATCGACCTGATTGTATAATGCAAAGCACAGTGCTTTAAACCGTCTGACATTTCTAAAACGATTGACATTTCCAGAAGACTTAAAATGACATAAAATGTGCGTGTGCATTTTAAGTCGAAGTGTTTTCTGGGGTTTTAATTTCAGTACAGGGAAATATGGTGAAATGATTGGCACTTATGTTACACAAGCCTTAACAATGCTTAACCTACTGTTGTCGTATAACGCTAAATGATGCCGGTTTGAAAACTGCAAAGTTGTAATCGTACACCAAAAACCATTACGCTAGGTCGTGTGATTATCCTGCTAAATAACTTTACATGCCATTCCATTCCCATTTGCCATACACACTCACTGGCTATGGAAAGTGTGGTTCAGGACTACACACTCCACATGTCAGCAGGGCTTCTGCTCCTCGTTTGTCATTTCTATTGATTCTGGGGAATGACAGATGGTCATTATGGGAGCCTGAGACAGATTGCCTTTATGAGCCAGCCATCTTTGCTGATGTCTGTGCCAGGCTGGTCACTGGCTAGCTCCACTGTGCATGCCCAGTATTTGGCCAGTGGCATGGCAGGCCATTCAGTCATTAATGTCCGCAATCTGGAGCCTTAAAGACCAAAGGCCTTTTGCGAATGTGGACGTGTGAGCGTTGTGTCAATGATACCTAGAGTAAAATAAAAGTGAAGCAAAGGGCCTGGGAAAGCGAAGCATAAATAATGTCTGTGTTGTGTTTGTACTGTCAGCTTGCAATTCAACTATCATTTAAAATCATTCCAGCTTCGGAACATCTGTTCCTGGAGCATCTGCTCTGTCATATTCTGGGGGGGGGAGGAAGTAGTCGTGAGAAAATGTGGGTCACTGACCCATTCAGTCATGTAATTTATCCAGACATTGTCCAGATGTGGCGTGTTTTAGTGTGAGCTGAAGGATGCAATAGTACCCCGCCACAGCTACGGTATTTGTCTGCATAGTAAAAGTCCACCATCTTCCATTTTTAAACGAACATCATGGACATGTGTCGTCGTAAGTACACCGCCATGCCGATACCCCCTCGTGATAATTGTACTGAGCGCGTGCAAATGTCACGGCACGCATTTCAACAAGGTACAGTACAGGCTATGAAGGATGGGGTCTCACATAACAACGCGATTGTAGGATACAGACTGACAGTGAACAAAGGGTCAGCGCTAATTAAATCTTTAAATTAATTTATCTTGATTCTACTGACAGCTACCAAATGTATTATTCATGAGTCTCCCGGAATCACGGCATGTCGATACGCAAGTGAAGCAGCAATGACAAAAAAAGGAAAAAAGGTAAATCAATAGATATCCAGTTTCCCCAAGGGCACATTCAGTATAACGAGTACATACAGTATGAAAATAGGCTACAAATAGATCTATTACACTTCAACCAGCTTATGGGTTAAAAAAAAAAAAAAAAACTTTAAACTGCAATAAATTGTACTTTATTTGTACCTTACACTGTAGATAATATTTAATAATTACAGTATATTTAACAAGATAAAGTACAAAAGTACTGTAAAAGAAATGGTACTGTGTGTATGACTGTAGCAATTTGCTGCTACAAAGTGATTTGTTTATTTATTTATTGATTGATTTAAAGATTTTTCTTTACTTTAGCCTTTTAATTAATAGTTTAAAATGTCCTTAGGTAGATAAGATGCTCAGCACAGTGATTAACTGGGCAAAGTCTCGATAAATAAGTGCCTGTTTATGCTTTTTGACTTTGCATAAACATGGTGGTGGTAGGATCGTGCATAAACATGGATGCTGTTGGAATTTTTGGGCGTTTTATATTACAGCAAAAGTATGTAAAGCATTCCACGACTTAGACTTCCTCCCTCACCCTGTAACATCAGCCCAGGACATTACCCCTCCCCACCAGCACATTCAGTTCTCTTCCTGATTACATAAAATCAACAGTTTGAGCCTAAATTTGCAAATTCTTGCCATTTCCTGGGTTGAGCAAGTTCGGCTTCCTGTCTTTTATTCATCATCTTGATCACATAATTGTACATGTTTGATCATAATCATGTTATTTTATTTCACCAGTTCGAGCATTGGCTCACGTTTTGGCCGGGATTTTATAATAAAATGCGTCTGCTTATTGATCTTCACTCTGTTCCCGAGTTTGGTCTGTTGCACAGCTTTTGTCGAACTATACTGATCATGCATTTCACTTCCTGTGTAATAAGCAAGCGCTGAAAATACAAGAGATCAAACTGGGACTTGACGACATTTCTTGTGAATGGAGGCATAAAAGCGACTTTGATGAGACTCTTAGCCGCAGTAAAATATTTTAATGGTGCAAAAGTTTTAAAGAAGGCCATGGATGCTGAGGTTGCTCTGAGCCCAAGCAGTTGTTCCAATTAACATTCAACGAGTGGAACGCCTGATTCTTAAAAGAAATCAACTGATAACTTGTGTTCATCTCCAGCAGACACATCTGTTTGTGGGAACTGTACATAAAAATCATACACCAACACCACTTGGACATTACAGGAACGCAGCTGGGAGTTATTGCCAGTGCACAGTCCTGACCTCACTTCAAGCCATTTCCACATGTTTGGACCATTAATGGGGGGCCAGTGTAAAAAAGTGAGAAAGCTTTCTACATTTATGGTATCCAAGTGCTATAAACAACTGGGATAAGTGCTGGGAATATATAGAGAAATAAAGTTTTTTTATTTATTTATCTTTTATAACATTATTTTGTTATTTTGCACAATCAAAAGTCCCGGTTTGACTTGAACACCCATGGTATGTGCAGACCTGATAAACTACCACCAGGTTAATTAGCTAAATAGCATAAGTTGAAATCTTTGTCAGTGTTACTTTAATGTAAAATGATATATACAGTATATATATATATATATATATATATATATTTTTTTTTTTTTTTTTTTTTTAATTAATTTATTTATTTTAAAGCTATACAAAAGCATCTGTACTGCATATTAAATAAAATGTTAACATATGACACAAACCATTGTAGCAATACATGATAATAGCATTAAATACTACATAAAAAAATATTATTATTATTCATTTATTTTCATTTTATTTTATTTTTTTAAAGGACCATTTTTAATGGATTCTTTAATAAACAGTCAGTTTCATTGCCTGTGTCTGCTTATTTTACAGGAAGTGACAATACCTGGGCTGGCATTACAGAGTGAGCGAGTTAGTCCTGGCATTAATCTACTGTATATACACCTTCAAAGGGGACAAGATTGTTCAACATGTGAGATATTTGTTACTGTTCTGTCTATGATTAATTCACACACTGTTAGCCTGAAAGAGCCGGTCCGAAAGATTATTTCTGGAACCCCATTAACTGCATGAGAGCCGTAATGTAGATATGGTCATAAAACTGCTAAGGAAATGGGAGGCTAGTTGCTTAATTGACCTTTATTGGGCCTTCTAGTTCATTTGGGGGTGGGAATTAAATTAACATGATAATTTAGTCCTATCGCCACCGTCGCCCATCATGGCTGAGCCTGCCGACATTTATGGAGCTTGATTTAGCACCCTTCTTTATTTAAGGCCTTCAGTTCATCATACTGGCACACCAGTGCAAAGAGGAGATGTGTTCCAGTTCAGCAGCTCCGAAGCACACTATCTGCTCGGGGAATTGCAGAGCCATTTTAATAATGTGCTGGTGTAATGGTTATAAAGGATGCCCAACACAGAAATTCACAGTTATTCATATGACAGATAGTTTTATGCAAAGTGACCTACAAGTGAGGCAGAAAACGGCCGGATCCAACTTACCCGGGATTTCACGAAAGCTTTAAAGGTTTAAGGCTTCATCATAAACTATCTGTGATTGAAAATGAAGTTAAAGTGTTAGGAAGTTTCATTCACATTTTCCCATTGTCTTTACCATTGTGTTTTGTTTCGCATAACCCTGCGCCATCGTCCTATTGGTGAAGTCTGAAACACCACACCTTTGAACTGACAGCATTGGCTGTCTTTGGTTGCAGTGCCACTATAGATGTGGTCTAAGAATTCTGTTCATTATTTGCCTACGCAATTATGATGCCTACGCTATTGGTGGCTCAGTGGTACGTTTCTCAACCTGCCATGTGGAAGGCACGGGTTCGATGCCCGAAACCCCATCCACTGGATGCAGTGCTAGTCTCAAGGCCGGATAGAATGGGAGGGTTGTGTCAGGAAGGGCATCCGGCGTAAAACCTGTGCCAAGTTGTTGTGCGGATCGGATGGCCCGCCGTGGCGACCCTCGACGGGAGCGGCGGAAAGACCAACAAAAAACGTTAATCAGGCTTAAGCCAGAATTAATACAGAAAGTGCACATGTTTAAGTGACTCTTCTAGTATCATTACAACATAAACCGAATTTATAGACGAAAAGATCAGCTTTAATCACTATGATAATCCTGTGCCATAAAACCAAATTGAAGCATATGTTTCTCACAAAATGCACCAAAATCCTTCAGCAGTCGTGCTTGATGAAAAAATTTAAAAAAGATTTCCAAAAAAAGGGAACTGAAGTGCCATCTTGTGGCGCAATCTATGACTCTAATGGCTAAACAGCTATCTCAGATATCTCTCCCTGAACAATATGGAGTTCTCCGTGCTGAGGAATATTGCCGTCCCCTTTCTGTTTTTTTGAGTTGATCACTTGAGGAAACCGGATGTCTCAAAGCAATTTCACACATGTTGAGTCGGTTAATTAACTGCAGGCAGGCCGGCTTTGAACCGAAAGCATGCGCGTGTTAGCATGATTCAGACACAAAACAGGACTCGGATAATACAGAAACACAGCAGCTAGTTTTCACGTGCTTGCTGGTTTACGTCGGCAGCTGTTCCTTCACCTTTATGAATGCAACCTGTGCTACGAATACAGATAAGCAACATTGCTGTCTGAAAGCACTCAACATTTCAGACGCACACACACACACACACACACACACACACACACACACACACACAAACCAATAAGTCGTCATCTTGTTAGAGGTGAATGGCTTCATCGGGTGCAACTTCACCCCACTCCTAAGTGGCTGCATTATAATTTCAGGCAGTGCTAAAAGCAAAAGGGCATTAATATGCGTTTACATCTGTCTTCTATTAATATTCATGCCTGAATCCACGGCTGTACGCAAAGCCAATTTTCTGGCCATCTGGGTTATGGCTGGTGGAGGTTGATGGATCCGTTTTTATTTTTTGCGAAGCGGCAATACATCATGAATTTCCCTTTCCAGCCTGCGCAGAGGTGCTGCACAGAAACTGGAGGATTAATTAGAAAATAAAGGATGGGCTTCAGTGGGACCAGACCATCCCCCCATAACCCCCTTCCTCCATACACACACACATGCATGCATACACACATATCTTCTTGCTCTCAATGGACGGAAGCAAAAAAACACACGCATCTGCTTTTAGCTCAGCTTTTCCACTGCAAGATAAATTGTTAATGAGATGACACGGACATGTTATACATGTTCTATTAAAGACAGACAAGAAACTTGCCTAGCTCAGACCTTAACCCTAGCTAGACAAAAATATTTGCCATTTATTAACATAATTTTTCTGCCTAAATGTATTAATAAAGTATAATATCATCCCATGCTATAACATCTTGATGAGGTTCTAAAGAACATTAAGAAAGCCATCATGAACAAGTTAAGCATCGCCTTTAAATATGTTTTTAAATACAATTTGTATTTAATGAGCGTTGAGTGGTTGTGTATGGATTTTTTTTAAGTGCTTTCAGCCTCTACAGCAGCTCAAAGCTTTATTAATTATTTCACACAATAAACTCGGTGTTATGTAGACGTCACAGACCTTAATGGAAAACATGGGTCCATTTCCTAGACCTTGATGATGAACGGGGTGGAAAGTAAGAAACTATGAGTACGATTGTTACAGTACTTGAGTATGCAGGTTAATGTAACAGTACTTTTTTTATTACAAAAATTTAATAATTTCATTCTACTTTAGTAGAATTAAATAACGTGCTTCCAACTACAAACTTTCATTTAAGCATTTAACTGCTTATATATCCTATGCACACAAGCCATTAGCTACTAGCCATTAGCCACTACCTCAAAAGTAGACTAGTTAGCCAGTAAACTTGTTTGGTATCAAACTATGATTGGTAGCTACTGCCTGTTGTGTTTATTTTTAATGCTTTAAGAATTTAAATTTTGAAAGAAATTTTGCATTAGCATATGAAGCATTTTCAGCACACAAACAAATGAACTGAATGCTAGCTACATTGGGGATAGTCTGCTTTTTTATATTTATTATTATATATTATCGCAATACAAATTCTCACCTCAAGAACTCACCTCCAGAATGAATGAACTTCGTATGCTGAGGTTCCGTTGAAAATCTACTGTAAATGTTGCTACAATTCTTAGGATATTTGATAGATGAATCGATTTGAGCTAGCTAGCTCGCTATCTAGCTAAAAGCAAGCTACTGATACTACACCAATAATGACATTTTTGGATTGTTGATAATAGGGGTTGTGTTCGCTTTAGCATAGTTGAAGTAATTGTTTAAAAAAGAAAAAAGCCGATATAAAATAAAAGGTTTTCAGATCTGCTGGGTCAGTGGTAGACTTGTAAAATAAAAGAACACGAGAAATTCTTCACCAGATGACACTAGATTTATTCTTAATTGAGTCGTTACTAAGTGACATGTTACTAGAGAAGCAGATAGAGTTCTATAAGTCAGTATTATAATGAGCTACGGTAGTATTTTCACACAAGTTAGTGTGTTTTATACACTTTCCACTGCTAAGGAAACATTTAGCATAAACTAGTAACAAACGTACATACAAATGTATATGTACTGTAGGTAGTATTTACTGCAAATTAATGTTAAGAACTCGTGAGGTGTTCAAAAGCTTGTTTGCATCAGAGGAAAGCCAAGTGAAGTACGTATAAGTTTTTTTTTTTTTTTTTGCATTTTGTGAAAGATTTAGTGAAGACATAGCACAATGGGTCCCAAGAATGTTAGCAAGGATGCTAGTAGAATGTTAGAATGTTAGCGAGTCGCTTTCAGTTGAATTTTTTAAAGCAGCCGGTGCCAAGAGGTATCATAACTCAGGGTTAAGTGAAGTTTAATGTCTAGTTATTTCATATTTAACTTCATTTGATTGTTTTTATATGCAAAAATATGATTATAGTGTTGGTAATATTAGTTTTTTTTTGTTGTTGTTGGCTAGCATTTATATTATTTCCTAAGGGAAAATACACTTTGTAATACAAAATTTTGCCTTAACGGATTTAATTTGTATGCCAATGTACCACTGTCTTCAGCTTATATTTTATTTCAAAGAATTACAATTAACATATTCTTTGAAATAATAATAAACATTCTATCGTCTGCTCTCATCAAGGGGCCGTCACAGCAGACCATCCAATCCGTACAAAACTTGGCACGCAACCCTAATAATAATAATAATAATAATAATAATAATAATTAGATTATTATTATTATTATTATAGAATACTATTAAATGATTTAGTTTAAACAACATGTAACATGACAAAACCCTCCAAAATAAAAACATTTAAAAATAATAAGTATAATAAAAATAATAATAAAATATATATAAAACTTCCAACTAGTTTATATATAAACTAGCTGGAAGTTTTATTACTTTCCTGTTTTTGAAAGGCATACCTGTGATTACTACACTATTTGATGAAGAAACATGGCTCACACAGAGCTGAAAAGAAAGGAATGCAGGTAATGTGGAGCACGAACACTTTTTGTGCACATCTCAAAATAAAAAAAAAGTAACTTTTTATATGTATGCTATAATTCTTTTTTTATTTACCGTCCCACAAAGTGTCTTATTAATGTGTATTATTTCATGTAAACACAAAACCCCTGTTGAAGCCAAATACATTCTTTAAAAAAATCTAAATGAAATAAAACTCCTCGGATAATGATGTTCAGAAAAGAT
Source organism: Clarias macrocephalus (assembly GCA_011419295.1). Taxonomy (NCBI): domain Eukaryota; kingdom Metazoa; phylum Chordata; class Actinopteri; order Siluriformes; family Clariidae; genus Clarias; species Clarias macrocephalus. Next base: position 48,912 of record JAAGKR010003651.1, read on the forward strand.
TGCACTAACAATCTAACTCTAACTCTTAATAAGGCTAGTTTAAAAAGTATTATAAGCGTTTCTTTAATCAAACAATGCGACACTTGCACGATCAGGGAGTATTTATACGTTATAGGTATGTCGCTTATAGTCAATGTCACAAACACATATTGTGATACAATGAGCATTATTATATCGCTCTTTCAAATTATTTATCTGCTATACTTCACCATGATGTGTGTAGAATGAAATATCTTACAAATAATGCACACAAAGCAGGAATCGCAAGTGCATCTAAACCGACTGATGTACGTGTAATATGGAAGTATAGGACGCAAAATGAGAAAAGCAATACTGCTATAATCAGGTTTATGAAACAAAGCGTAAAGATTCAAGGATGCAGGGTATTTTTTGTCACATCATTACGACACGCACATCAGAATATTGCTGCATGTTTATGTATATGTGTGTGTGTGTGTGTGTGTGTGTGTGTGTGTGTGTGTGTGTGTGTGTGTGTGTGTGTGTGTGTGTGTGTCTCAAGGGAAAAACACCATCGACTGGCCAATAAAGCTACTCAGTGATTTATTCTGTTTTATTAGTGACCTCTCCGTGCATTCTCATAGGACTAGAGCGACTCACAAAGTGAACAGTTTTATGGCAGGCCTGGGAATCAATTATGCTAACAGTTTCTAATGAATGCACTTCGGGGATCCGCGTCTGCGCTCTTAACCATTTCGCTTATTTGCATATTGATGACATAAGGACAGTTCTTGCAAGGCTGTGGTGAAATGTAGGAGAAATCACGCCTTGAAATTCGACTCAGGAAAACACAGTCCTTCAGCACTTTTACACGGCTTCACCAGCAGCGCCGCTCACACACACACACACACACACACACACAACTGTGTTACATTGTTCCATTCCAACAGCGTGCACATTTTTGTTTGTTTGTTTTTGTTTTTACATAATGCAATTCTCACTCACTCACCATCTATACCACTTAACCCTGTATTCAGGGTCACGGGGGGCCTGGAGCCTATCCCAGGAGACTTAGGGCACAAGGCGGGGTACATCCTGGACAGGGTGCCAATCCATCGCATGGCACACACACTCACTCACACACTACAGCCAATTTGGGAACACCAATCAGCCTAACCTACATGGGTGTTTGAGGAAACCCAACCAAGCACGGGGAGAACATGCAAACTCCATGCACACAGAGATGGGAATCGAACCTGGCCGGGAATTGAACCCGGACACTGGAGGTGCAAGGCGAAAGTGCTAACCACTACCAGAATATGGGAATGACGTCTCAAAAATGTAGAACTCTCAAAATGAGCATATTATTACTGGGTTTTTTTTTTATCATAAAAACAACCAAAAACAACCATGAAAACTAAAAACTATGCATGTTAATTTTTCTGCCTACAGTATGTGACCCCTTTTTGAATTTTTCTAGCTCGTGTTTGTATAGTTGGTTAAAATGTACTAAAATTCAGTTCATCATATTCCCTAGGTTGTGCTACACTGCACAATCCTAAACCCTATATGGCATTCTGAGAATGAGCTGGTAGAATAGATACCATACTATAATAGAGCGAGTGCATTGATTATTACTAATCAGATTCAATGACATGAATCGTGCTTTTGGTTTCCAGGTGTGTGTGCACAGGTGTGAATGCAAATAAACCCATCCAGGGAGCGAAACAGACCTTAAAATCTCCTTTGTGTTCCATGATTTGGAAGACCACCATCCATTGCAACACTCATATATCGTCTCTCACGAACCGGAATAACATGAACGCAGTCTGTGTGGTGTGTTTATCGTTCTTGACTTTAACTAAGATGTTCCGAACAGGCCGTAGAGCCGAGAAAAAAGAATAAAGCTTTCGTGTGTGTGTCCGTGTGTGTGTCTGAAGTCATCTGCAGTCTGCGGCGTGATGCGTAATGCTGGATGAGGTCCAGAACTGCCTCTCTGGGGAAGCGATAGATGTTGTGAGGTTAATGTGCATTAAAGATGTACTCAGATGTATCTGTGTCTGGGTAATAGCTGTCTGGCAACATTTCCCACTCCGAGATGCGTTAATGGTAAATACACTAATATGACAGAAAGAATGCTGAAGTGTGGTTATTGAGATTAATAATAAATAGTAACGTAATGAGCAAGTATTAAAGGAGGGAGAGGGTCTTAAGGAAGACAAGACGATGCAAATAAACAGAATGGAGTATTCTGCATCATAATCGGAGACAATAATTATATTAGGAATTAATACTACAGTAGGTATCACAGTGTACAGTATGGCAATGCATTCATTTTAAAGCGAAATGAAAGCATGAAAATGACAGTGTGCACATATTACGATTTTATCTTAATGATTCTTGATTAAAAATACTCATTTCAAACATGCAAAATGTTGTCATTCCTTTATGCTTTATGTAGTTTTTTTCACTTCACATTATTATTATTATTATTATTATTATAATGAGCTACATTATCATCATCACTCATCATCTATACCGCTTAATCCTGTATTCAGGGTCACGGGGGGCCTGGAGCCTATCCCAGGAGACTTCGGGCACATGGCAGGGTACACCCTGGACAGGGTGCCAATCCATTGCAGGGCACAGACACACATACTCACTCATTCACACACTACGGGCAATTTGGGAAAGCCAGTTAGCCTAACCTACATGTCTTTGGACTGTGGGAGGAAACCGGAGTACCCGGAGGAAACCCACCAAGCACGGGGAGAACATGCAAACTCCATGCACACAGAGACGGGAATCGAGCCTGGCCGGGGATCGAACCCGGACCCTGGCGGTGCAAGGCGACAGTGCTATGAGCTACGTTATATATAGCTATATTTTATGTACATGTATACATGCCAATAAATATGTTATACTGAGTACTATAACATTTTCAATGATTAATTGTCATTGCCAATAAGACAATACATACCGTACACATAATACATGGTTATACAACATACAATACAACACACAGGACTTTGTATTCTTTTAATCTCCCTGTCTTACCAGCTAAAGGAAAGTAAGTGCATTATTTTAGTGTTTATAGTAGTAGTCTTAGTTATATATATAGTATATATGTACGTATATATTGTATAATACCAGTACCAGTATAATATATGGTTTATACTGTATATGGTTAAGTCATTAAGAGTTTTATTTTTTTGTATATATACTTTAACCATATACAGTATAAACTATATACAGTACAGACCAAAAGTTTGAATCGGCTTCTCAGGAAATCAAGTTAGATACTGGCATAAGCCAGGTCTGAGGATTCTTCACAGAAATACTGACTATTGAACTTGATTTCCAATACAGCCCAGTGTAAGAGACTGAATAACAATTATAAATGTATCCAGACATTCCAGACGTTTGGACTATCAAAACAAGGCTATTACACCTCTGTTTGTAATTTGTAAAACCTAATGTAATTTGGCAGACACTCCCAGCCTAAGCAAGTGAGGCAGAGTACGAAAGCTGAACTGTTGAGGTTCCAGGGCCTTGCTAAAGGCCCCTTCAGTGCCTGACAGATTTGGGATTTAAACTCACAACCTTTCAGTCCCAAGTGGGAGCCTTAATCGCTGAGCTGCCACTGCCGAGCAGGAGATGGCCTCAGGGCCCTCATGGGCTGCGACACTGATGAGGTTTTTCACCTGCAGGCGAGAGGAGAGATGCTCACCGGCCCTGGTAGCTCTCGCCGGACCTGCTGACATATGTCACTCCCGATCTGTTCTGCGAGAGACGAAATCTGTCAGCGAGGCGCAGACGGCCACCAAAACAAAGCTCGGAAGAGCCGCACGGATGCAACGCGCTTCCTGCTAATTGGTGTTTTTGTAATAACACCATCTGTTCTTTAAGAAAGTCAGACTCCAGGAAGACACACTCTAACAGAATAAATTTATGCACCAGACAAATAATGCACCAGGAAAAATAAAAAGGGAAGAATTATGTATCACTGTTATAATTTATGTGTGTGCTTGTATCTGTTAATAAATATGTTAATATTTGTATTTAGGTTAATAGGATATGGAAAGACTGCTAAAATCTGTATTAACTACGGGACATAAAATTTACTATTTCATTTTTGAAAAACATCTTCATAATTAATCTTTAATCTATTACATTTTCACGGTCACATTGGTAACTCTCAAAACTATGCACGGATAGTATTTCTATAATTTGGGGATATTACATGGTCATTTCTGATGAATATGGTTAAAATGAGCAATACAATATATTGTGCAGTTTCAAGTAAAACTTCAGTGGAAATAAATGTGTTGAAGTTGAAGATCTAATAAAAAGAGGCAGATTGCCACCCAGTGGCATTTCATTCCATAACACACTATTTTTTTGTTGTTGTTGTTTTTTATACATATATATATATTTATATATAATTCTGCAAATAAATGTCAAGCAATTTACACAGTATACTGTGTTTCCAACTACTTGCTATAATCATCATTTATGTATAACTCAATAATTAGTTTTTTGTAGTTTGTGCGTTACATTATGAGCATTATTCCCCTGCAATTTTAGTAAACATGTCCCAAACATTATTACTATGAGCTATAAAAAAAAATTAATCTGTATTTATCAAGTGTGCAAATTTGTGCCATAAATGGCATTCTAAAAAAAAATAATAAAAAAAACTCGAATAGCTGTGTTTTATACAATCTGCTGCAGAGGAATCTCCCCTGTTTCAATTCCATGGATGATTAAGCAGGATAATTAAGGTTTTTGGACATCCTCCACAGAGACAGACAGAGCAGCTGGTGACATTCATGCATTTGAAACAGCGCGTCACAGTGAATTCCCATTAATGTCAACGTGTTCTGGCAATGTTACAGAGCCTGGAAAAGTGGCCGAGGAGGAGCATCAGAGGATGAGTTGTGAAAATTTGTACAGTATTCGAGCCGCAAAACAGACTCAGCATACGTGCGGATTTATTTATTTTTCAATCGGATCAGGGTGTGTATGTGGATGTGGTTGATGCTGTCTGTAGGATTAGTAGTATTAAGCTCACATACAAAAGTCTACTAGCATTTAACAATGTGTTTAACTGTAAGGCATGTAAAAACATTTAAACATGTTTTCGTCATACTTATATTAGAAAAGTAATATGAAAACTATATAAATAATTCACCAGATGGCAAAGATGGTATAAAATCCTGACCAGCTCAGTCTATGTTTCAGCAGCTGATTAGATTGTGTACATTAGCAGACTGACATAAATTGTTCACTGTGGACATCACACAGATAAAGGGTATTATTCATGACCAAATCCTATATCAACCTGACCCTCATAAACAACCAAGTTGTGTGACAGCCTGGCATTAACTATTACTGTGACAAACCCAAAACTGATCATTTTTCTATAACAGTACATTTGAGGTAAGGGTACTCAGTACAGTGCAAAAGTATCAAGAAGTACAGTACTTAGACACCCATAGAACATTAAATATAAATATGAATTAATTATTAAAAAGCAGTGTATGTCTTTGTTTAATAAAAATCAAACAATTTGTTGTAGTATGACATAAATTATACTAAAAACACGTAGTATTTGCAATTACTGTTCATCCATAATCACATTATTTAACGTACCACATACATGTATGTATATGTATAACCTAGAGCATGGGGCCGAGGTTCTTTTTTTTTATTTTATTTTTTTTGTTTTTTTTACAAAGCCAAAAAGTTGTGGATTAGCTTTCTAATTAACATTCAGGACTGAAAATCTATTTTCTTAGCCAAGCATTTTGTAAATAGATTTGCCTTAGGTAAAGGAGGGGACCCATGGACGTCGAGTATTATGGTGAACTGGGATGATTTTTGGGTGCTGTCTTCCCCACTCTCACTGATCACTCAGGATTGTTGATGGTGGATGGTTGCTTTACTTCCCAGGTAGCCCTCATGTCTGTGTTTCCTTCTAGTTATGTTTTCATAGTTAGTTCCTGATTGCACTCTCCACTAAATATATATACATTAACTGTAAGTTTTTAAAATATGCTGAGGCCATAAAACAACCCCTCGTTGTATTTCCTGACTACTTATGTGGTAACACTTCCTACAGCCAGACGAATATACATCCAAACAACTTGTGTCTGCTGGAACCCTTTTAGCCATAAAATGCTAATGTATTTCCTGTGGCCTGTCTCTGGGTTTCTCGAACATGTTAATGGTGCTTTTTATATACAGGATGTACATGATGCAGGGCACTTGGTCAAAAGCGTAAATATGCTCTCTTTGCTGATAATAAACAGAGGCCAATGTGAGGAATTGAATTTTAGTTCATTTTAAACAACTATACAAACATGACTGAGCAAAGAATTAAAAACTGTGTCACCTATGCAAAGAAATAGCAGACAAACACTATAACGTGTTTTATTCTTGTTTTGTGTGTTTCTATGACCAAAAGAATAATTATATTCTCATTTTGAAAGTTCACATTTTTTTTCAATGTGGTAGAATCTACCCTTTATGCAAGTAATGATAACTTTTGTAACTTTTGACAACATGTTTCCTCACACATTTCATATTCATTTCCTAATTTTCTTTTTGATTTTGTAAAGCTGCTTTGCAAAAATGACCATTGTTTATATATATATATATATATATATATATATATATATATATATATATATATATATATATATATGTTAATAAACGTGTTCAAAAGAGACGATTTTAGTGTGTTTGTGAAAGAACTATTCATGGAAAAACGCGTTATCCGCTGATATCTAATATCAACCTGTAATAATCACCTTTACAGACTCTTACGTCACTACACTTACGTCTACCGGAAGTGCTCGCGCGACTCCATGGAAACGGCGCAAGCTTTACTCGAACATTTAGCTACCTAGCCATTAAGCTAAAGCTAAATACCGTAAAAACACTACATCATACGGGAAAACGGTTCAACCCTAAAGTATTATTATTATTATTATTATTATAAGTTCACAGATTAGCGAGTCGTTCGTTTTGCGTGGTCATGAGTCGTACCCCGGATGCACGAGCAAGGTAAATGCTGTTTTGTGTTGCTGTTGTTGTTTGTTTTTTTGCTAGGTGGCTAATGCGCGCTAGCTAGTTAGCCGGTAAACCTGCTGAAACGAATCAGATATGAAGACGAGAAATATAAGGATTTGGGTTTCGTTTTAGTCTTAGCAGCATGTCGTTTTGGCTAGCCTTAACTAGTTAGCTTTGTAGCTATTCGTTTTGTGTCAGCTATTATGTATTTTATATCAGCATAATCAGTTCATCAGCTAACTACAAAACTAGTTGTTCAAACTGAGGAAAAAACATTAAAAAAAAATAGATTTACCAAGTTCAGTCCTGTTATATGTCATTGTTAATTAGGTATGGGAATCACCAGTCACCTCCCGATACCATATTATCACGACACTGTCATCTATGGAATAAAATCACTGTCAAAAATAATTGTGCATAAAAAAATGATTTGTGTGTGATTCTGTGTTTTGTTCGAGTTGGATTCCCAAATCCATGGCCATGACAGCTTACAGGTACGATATGTTGTGCGTTTGTTACAGAACAACTCTGAAATGTACGACTCTAAACTCTTTAAACTCCTCTGTTACATGGACCAATTGCGAAATTATGCCCAATAATGTAGTGTTTGACGTCACTGTCAAAAATACGTCATCAAGGCCACATGCACAGGCATTACTATCCGAGGGAAGAGGAATCGATTCGGCCATGCGCTCTTCCACAGTTTTAAACTTCTAAAATCTTACCTACTATAGTTAAAACATCTCTGTAATTTTACTTCTTTTAAACACGTGAGACGATGAGAAAGCGCTTGGCTGCTGATCTGCCATTTTGGCGCCAGTGGTTTAAAACGGTGGCCGAATCAGTTCCTCTCCCCTCAGATAGTAATGCCTGTGCATGTGGCCTTGATGACATATTTTTGACACTGACGTCACACACTACTAATCGTTTGCGTAATTTCGCAATTCGTCTGCGTAATTTCGCAATTCGTCTGCGTAATAGAGGAGTTGTAAAAACAATTTTTTGTATGGAAACGCTCAGAGTCGTATGTTTCAGAGTAGTACTGTAACAAACACAAAATCTCGTATCTGTAAGCCGTAGATTTTGGAATCCAACTCGGACAAAACACAATTACACACAGATCTTTTTTTATTTTATTTTTTAATGCACAATTACTTTTGACAGTGATTTTATTCCATAGTCATCCACCATAATTATTATTTCTAAAAAAAAACTTAGCAAACTATTCACTCCAGACAGGATGAAAATGTGTAAATCGTTTAGAGTGTAGGGCGGCACAGTGGCTTAGTGGTTAGCCACTCTAGTGTCTGGGTTCGAACAGTGGGTTTCCTTCATGTACTCTGGTTTCCCAAAGATGTGCCCAAATTGCCCGTATTCTGTGTGTATAAAAGAGTGTGTGCCCTGCGTTGGATTGGCACCTGGCCAGATTGTACCCCACCTCATGCCCTAAATCTTCTGGGATAGGCTCCAGGCCCCCTGCGACCTTGTATAGAGGAAAAAGCGGTTTAGGTGATGAGTGAATGCGAATTTACCACCTGTATGATTATAAAGAAACAGTGTGTTTTAAGATTCATAACTGAATCGATTTTTTCACCCTCTCTACCCTTAATGCAAATATTCATCATCAACCTCTGCATGCATGTTAATACCATTCCTTGTGAATCCTGATATCTATGATGTAAAGCTTTGTGCTGCAATTAACACAATGCTGTCTTGGTGCCTATTAAAGAGACACCCAGACCAGGCAGATCCAGGAGAGCATCACGCATGTGGAGAAACATTTCGGGCAGCTCTGTAAGCTTTTTGCTGCATACGTACGTAAAACAGCTTGCGTCCGAGACAAGGGCGATGAGTTAGTCCAAGAGATCAGCTCATACGCAGACCTGGAGACGCCCCAACTGAAAAATGGACTGAAGAATTTTGCAGAACAACTTGCCAAAGTTCAGGACTACAGACAAGCCCAGGTGAGTTCATGTCATTGTTATATGCTATATAAAGTCAAATCCAGAATTTAAATGATGACTGAAGAAACTGCGTAGTAGTAGACATGGGACTCACCAGAGATTTAGGATTGCGATTCCGTAAGTATCATGATTTTATAAATATGCCGATTAGATTGTTTTAAATTTTTTTTATTTTGTTGCATAAAACACAAAGTTTCTTAAAAATGTATAAAAAAGGTAAATATTGATTTGCACAAGGCAAATAATGATATAAAATTTTTTAAAGCAAAATAAAATCTCAAAGAGCCCTGTTTCAAAATTTAAACAGACTTTCGTACGGAAATTGTACGAATAAATTAGGGAGAAAACCAGGGTAAACTGACCAAAAAATTTTTTTTTAATTTGCAAATGCATGTTACTCATTATAAAATTGTGTCTTTTAATAATTTGTATGAAGGATGGTGATAATTATCTATTAAGTTATATTGTGCTGAAACTCCTTAGAATGTAAGTCTTTTCATTCTGTGTGTAATCATTGCTTGCAGGTGGAAAGACTTGATGCCAAAGTGGTAGAGCCACTGAAAGACTACGGTACTATCGTGAAACTGAAAAGGGTATGTTTGGTTTTGGTTTTTCATGATTTGAATTGCATTTACACATTTGAGATCACATCTGACACTTCGCCTCTTACTCAGACCGATCACACGAGGGCAGTATTACATCAAACACACAGAACAGGGCTGTTCAATTGTATGAGGTAATGTGTACCAGACTAGAACACTTGCTGCTTTAAAACAAAATCTAATTCCAAAATCATACATAGTATTGATCTATTATTATGTAATACTTGTGTATTTGTAATCTCTTTCCTTTCATATTTTTGCCTTGAAAAACAGTGTTAATCACGCCATGCTTTCATTGCACAATACATACTGAGTAAACACAAGTTTTGCCGAGTTTATCAGTTTATTCCAGCTGGATTGATTTTCCATTTTTTCGCCTTACTGAGAGGTGCATTGATCTTTCCCTGAAGTGAAATCAACGGAAAAATATACACCGATTAAGTGGATGATTCGGGTTGAGTTATTATCACCAGGAAATATAAAATCTTAATTTTATTTCAGTTTAACCATCTGTGCTATTTCTTTGCCCCTTTTTTTTTTCTTTTGACTCCTTTATTCTCATGCGATTAAAAAAAGGGGGGGAGGGCAAAGAAATAGCACGGATTCATAAGATCATATGTTTTTATGGTTGTTTTTAGGATGGTTCTGTGACCAAAGAAAAAAATACAATAATAACGTGCATTTTGTGAGTTCAAAAATTTTTTTCGCCGTCATTCCCATATTCCGGCAGCAGTAAAAATTCGCACAAGTAGTGATAACTTTGGTTCTACACGACACATCAGAAACGCACGCACAGTTTGATGTTTAAAGCCTCCTCCATCCACACACACTGGCTGGATCTCCGTATATGCAGGTGTTTTTTTTTTTTCTTTTTAAACGGTTATTCACTTATGCTTTGTTGTTGCATCATTTTGTGCCACTTTGGTTTTAAGAGTTTTGTTTAGTTTTTTTTTTTCAAAGAAAAGCCTATGTGCAAAAGCAGCTGGAATCCGATGCATTTACTGCCTGTCAGAACCCCGATCTTGCAGTAGCAAAATAAACAGGTACAGAGGCAGGAGCTCCAGAGGGAGCTGTCCACTGTTAGTTAATCAATCGTGGATGGCATCATTCTCCCGGACAGATGTTTAAAAAGTGGGGGCATATATACTTGGACGGCCTGCCCAAGTTTACTCTATGTGAAGGAAACACTGCATATATTTTTAGCATAACAGTCTGACTTGAATTCTGACTTGAAGATAGCTATAGATGTTTGTTCTTTGTGCTTCACTGCACTGCTGTGGATATCTCCTCAAATGATGGTTTCAACCACACCATCTTCGAGAATACAACACATAAACAAATCCGAGTTAAAAATATTAAATATTTGTTTCCCATACATTGCCATGAATTTTAATCAAATGATCAAATCAACTAAATGAGCAGCACTGTTATGAATGTTAAAGTTTTACTCTTTCCTCGGCTTCTCCCTCAGAATGGTCTCTTCAAGTATTCCCCCTTTCATTTGGCCAAATAATGTGCTCAAGCCTCTAGCATGGCTGGGTGGTTTTCCTCACCGTACCATGCACTGCTCGCTGCGGAGTCCTTGAAGTGCAATAACTAGTCATCCATCTCTACTGTACAGTATGTACTATTCTTAGTCATCCTGTACTGCCATGTACAGGAGATTGTTTCAAGATGCCTGTGAGTAGAAAACTATAATTAAACTAGAACAGAGGTGTAGTGGCCTCTGTGGCCTCGCGCCACCAGGTTTGAGGGTTTGATGCCCGCCTTGGGTCTGTGTGCATAAGTTTGCATGTTTGGTCCATTTGCAAGTTTGCATGTTTGGTCCATTTGCAAGTTTGCATGTTTGGTCCATTTGCAAGTTTGCATGTTTGGTTCAGGCTTCCTGTGACTCTGTACAGGATAAGCGGTAAAGAGCATGAGTGAGCACGTGATTGGGTACCGATGCCATAGTACCCCATCTGCTTCTTAGATTCTAGTTAATCACATGTGCAGTCATCACAGTAGAGGTGCATTATCAGTGTTCTAGTGAGAAATGTTTCACTGAATTGCATCCTACTTTGAAGGAGAATTACGGCAACCCTACGGCAACCTGGTGCCGTTAACACACGCTGCTGTGGTGGACAGGTGAACGCTGTGCTCCAGCTGCCAAAGAATCCCTCAATAAAGTAGGATCAGGGTTTAATATGAGTAAAACCAGCATGTCAGAACAGAGCGTCAACGCATGATTTCAGGGCAACACATTTCCATATTTCAAGGAAACACTGCCTCGTATAACATTTGTGCAGAAAGACCTCCAGCAGATGTCTCCTGCCTGTCTCATGGGACAAGCTATAAACCCTCTACCGAAGATTACGACACTTACGACATAAGACATTGCCCATCTGGCACTGGCTGCATCGGATCATTGGATTCTGACATCGCATGGATAACAAGTTCTCATGGTGGGACATGACCTTTTTGAGTTTCAGGGCTGGCAGATATCCGACCCCACCAAAGCAACTCCTCTGTGAAGGGAAATGTGTGCTTCTTTCCTGCTAGTTTCACTTTGGTCAAAAATAATTGATTTGGCAATAAGCATGAAGCGCCGTCACTCCAGGGTAGGGGGTGCGACTTCCACCTCCGTTCCGTGGGTCCAAAGACATGCTGTGTAGGTGGATTGGCATTTCCAGATTGGCCACAGTTTGCAAATGTGTGCGTGTGCTCCCTCGGATAAGCTTGAAGCCCCCTGGGACGCTACATAGGATAAGTGGTATGGATGACAGAAGGCTGGAATTGATTGACCTTCTCTTTATGCAAACCTGTAGGTTGTCTTTTCGGTTTGCATACTGTAGGTGCTTCCTATCTCCCACCGTATGAAACTAGGTTATGAAACCCAAGTAACCAACATAATTCCTGGTAATTCGCAAACAACGTCAAACCTGCGAGAATTTAGCAAAGAGGCGTGCATGGACAGGAATTTGACTACACATTGTTGATATTTATGGCAAATTCTGCATTATTGAGGCGTTTCCCAGAACAAATCAGTGCTGTCTTTTTAATTTCTGACATTTTACCTTTCGTTGGTTTATTTTCAAGTGTGCATACACTTCATAAGCGAACATTTATTAGCAGATTTTAACCTTTAAAGCTATTAAAGGCCTCAGCTGTCTTAATAATGTCTTAAACATGTTTTACTTTTGTGTTTAGCTTGACAAGATTTTTTTGTACACATTTCACATTTAGGACAGTAAAACTTCATCTTAAAAGTGTCATGCCAGAGTGTGCAATAGCTTTTCAGCGCTTTTTTTTTCTCTAGTCATTTATGTGAAATTGATTTTTTTTTTGTTTGTTTATGTGATAATGGTCTCTGCACTCTGGTTGATATTCATATTTCCTAAATTTCTAGTCATTTTCTTCTATTATATGATATTAAAAAGCTTCATCTAAGTGCACCAGTAGTGTCCTTCTGTGCTTATTGTACCTGTTATGGAGCTCAGCATGATGTAAGTATAAAGTTTAGGGGCCTAGATTGCCTCAGATGCCCAGACACTACTGTTCTTTACTTAAAAATAATAAAGTTATTTTAGATGTTTAGCACTCATAACGTCTGATACCTTGTAGATTATTCAGTGTTCCTGGTTTCTTTTGCATAGTATGCGTTATTTTTATGGGATCATGTCATAGTTAAGTTGCAAAGGTTTTGTGACTTTTTTTTAGCTGCTTAAGTTATACTTTTAGTTAGTTAAGAAGTTTAAAAGTGATTTATTTTTGTGTTGTTTTACTTTTGGGTCGTCAGGAATGTAAAGCAATGTCGTCTTTCGTCACATTTTATTCCTAACACTTTCCTTGAACCCACAGGAGGAACTGAAACTTACTCAGACCGCCAGGAACCGAGAGGCGAAGCAAATGCAGCAGCTGGAGAAAACGAGACAGAGGAACCCCTCCGACAGACAGATCATCGTATCCTTCCTTCCTGCTTCTTCTTTTATTTTTCCCTTCAATCTGTCATACTGCATAAGAACTAATGCCGCAGGTTCAGACTTGTTCTGCACCAGGTCATGCGATAAACATGGTGGAAAACTCAAAGGTGGATTGGTTTGTTAGAGGAAAACAGGCATATCCTCCTAATGAAATTATTCCCATTTTAAACTACCTAGGGGATAAGACATATTTGTCCCATATGCATTACTACTCAGTGAAATACTTTATTCGTTGCATATCCCAGCGTCTTGTTAGTAGGCTGGGGTCAGAGCGCAGGGTCAGCCATTATACGGCGCCCCCGAAGCAGATAGAGTTAACCTGGGGCTCGAACCGCAGAAATTCCGTTCAATAAATTAAAAATATTATACTGCATTAACCCTACAAATATTTCCATAAAACAGTGAGTAATATAAGACCAAAGTAAACGTCAGCTTAAAATGATTAAAATTTCCACGCAATTGCGGTGTAGCCTGAATGCTTTCATTTTGAAATGTTCATGCATCATCGATCGAAACTTCCAGTTTCAACATTTCACTTCTCACTTGTTATTTTTGCTGGTTATTTCACAGAGAAGAGAACACAGTTCTGCATTTTTTTTTCATAAATTCACCTGATGACACATAAAAAAAAAATGTAAAGATTATAATAAAAAGAATATATATGACATGACAATAATATATATGACAAAGAAATATCCAAAGCATGGCTATTGCCTAAATGGCTTCTTTAGCATTTTAGTTCTTTAGTATTCAATTTTGTCAAGTATGCAAAAGCGATGCATTAATGAAAGTTAGCTTGATTAGCAAAGTTGCCTGATTATCATCTGTTTTTTCCTTAACAGCTCTTCACAGTCACAGGTGGGCCTTTACATTTGAGCTGAACGAATTCCAGTTGCGCAGAATTACTGCGAACAATTACAATGCATTTGGTAGTGAGCTCAGAACTGGACTGAATTTTTTTCTGACACGAGAACAGACTGCATGAGTGAACAGTTAGTTCTGCTTCGTGACTGTCAGTTGTGTCGTGACAGGCTGAGAGCGAGCTGCAGCGAGCCACGATGGACGCCACACGCTCTACTCGCCAACTCGAGGAGACAATAGACCTCTTTGAAAGGCAGAAGATCCGAGATATCAAGGTTACTGAGATTGCACAATTTTCTGTCTGCCAGGTGAAAGGGTTGCGTCGTAATGTTCTACAGCTCTATGGTGGGATACAAAACTAGAAACTGGATTTATTTGTTCTTTGATTCATATAAAAGTGGCTTGGACTATGCAGAAATGCATTACTTAAACTTACTTACTGCTTAAGAAATCCTCAATGGAATTGGGCATGTACAGTATCTAAATATATCTAATCAAGCTTTAAACGTGACATGACACCATTCTCTACCAGTAAATAAATAAATAAAATGGACACACTAGATACAGTGTATATATACTGCCCAGCCAAAAAAAAAAGTAAACCAATTAAACCACTTAGATTTAACTAAGCAAGTAATTAAGTGCGTTCCATTAGATAATTACTGCAGTGATTAATATGGTTCTGCTGGCAACAAATTATTTAACCCTGACTGATGCAGTGAGTAGCTTCTCATTTCTTAAACCACCACGTCAGAAGACATATCCTGCGGCAAATATATTGCCTTATATTTGAGACGATTGAATTTTGCCTAGCAAGCAAAGAAAACAACTAAGGAGATGAAATTGTGTTAAGAGCTGTACAACGCATTCGCATTATTAAACTTGAAAGGATAATGGTAGCGCATCATCTTTAGGCAGAAATGTGGTCAGAAACACATCCTGAATGTGCATGATGGGAGATCACTTGAAATCAAATTACAAAAAAAAAAAAACAATAGAACTCGCAGCTATGTTTAATAGTGAAATTAAGAGCATTTCCACACGGAACTCAATGGACTGGGACTAAACAGCTTTGTTTAGCCTTAAGGAAAGCACTAATCAGTGAGGCTAATATGAAAAAGGCTTCAATGGACATAGGACAAAAAGGTCATGTGGGCTGATGAGGCTAGATTTCTCCTGTTCCAGATTACTTGGCGCACCAGGGTAAGAAAATAGGCATGTGAAGCGATGCACCCGTCATGACTGGTGCCTACCATACAGCCCTCTGGAGGAAGTGTTATGATATGGGTGTGCTTCAGGTGGTCAGTTCTAGCAATGTTATGATCCAAAAAGTGAGGTCAGCTGACTACCTGACCTCTCCAAGATCTTGTAATTAATGCATCTCTGGATGAAAATAAATGTCGTGAAATTGCATAAGCTTACGGAAATGATGCTACAGCTTCGATCAAAGCAAATGGCGATCCAATTATTATTATTTTTTGGACCAATGCCAATGTATATTTTAGCATAATTGAAATTTGTTTCAAAGACAAGGTAGAAGTAGGTACCTAAAATAATAAGTACTTGGTTAATTTTAGTTACTTGACCAAACAATTGTTACTTATATTTTTCAGAACAAGTAGTTTCAGAGCAACAGTAAACACAAGTTTTGTTTTTTGTCTTTGTTATTCTTATTTCAAATAATAACATTGGCACTTCTTTAATATTCTGCATTTTCATTGCTGAACCTTTATTTTATTTCTGAAGATTGATATAACTTTCTTCGAGACAGTTGCAATCAAATGGTTGTTCACTAGTAACAAAATCACATTTTGGGAGGGTAAATGGCAAACTATATAAAAAATAAAAAAAAAACAATAATAACAACATATTCTGTTCAAGAATTGTCATTAGGAATTGTCAGCTAAAGGATAATAAATTCCTGTTACTTTTTAAAATCTAGCCACTATGCACTCTTTTTAGCAGCTGACTGAGCCTCTAAAACGTCTCTAAAAATTAAAATATGTTGCATACAAGGCAAGCCATAAAGGCTATCAAAGCACAAACATGATCTGAATGGAATAGTCATTAGAAGGTAGATGAAGTAAAACATCAACAGTAAATGAAGGTATGTTTGTAGAATAAAAGAATACCATTTGATGAAAAGAACATTTTAAGTCTCAAGGATTAAGCATGAGGGTGGATCTGTTGGGCTTTGGGCTTGTGTGGCAGAGGAAACATTGCATAGATAGATGGAAGAATGGATTCCAGTACATATTGGAAAATCAAGAAAGTTGTAAAGACTTCTCGAAACATTCCTCCATGAGCTATAATACTTCAAGAAACACTTAGCATTCATGAAATATAAAAAACAAAAAAAAACATTTTTGATTTTTTTTTTTTTTTTAAGAGGTTGTGCTTCAGAAATAAATTTAAAAAAATGTGTAATTTGGTATGGTATGCCCAAACCGTAGATTCAATAGCATTATACATAAAGTAATATAAAGACTTTCAAATAGTACACTATAGTAGTCTTACAGTGCACTTAAATTCCTCAGGTTTATTGCATAGTTGATTTACTTAGATCTGGATGAAAAACACAGTGATGCGTTTCTGAATAGATTCATTCTGCTGATAAAAGCCGACTTTTCCTCTTTGCAGAAAATCTTTGGGGAGTTTGTGACTGTGGAGATGGCATTTCACGCCAAAGCGTTGGAGGTGTACACTGCTGCCTATCAGAACATTCAAAATGTGGATGAAGAAGCAGATCTAGAGGTATTACTCTTAATTCAGATTGAGTTCCATAAGGATACTGACAACATACAAGGTGTTTGTTTATTCATTTAATTTTTTTAAACCCTAGAAATGCAATGCACACTTTTCAAAGACAAAATGAATGAGTGACTTAAATTAACTTTTGTTGTTAGTTGTTGTTAGTCTCTCACTGAGGGGTCGCCACAGCGGACCATCCAATCCGCACAACAATTGGCACAAGTTGTACATCATATTGCCCTAATTGATGCCATTTTATCCAGGCTTGTGATTGGCACATGGCTGAGCTTCCACGTGGCTGAGCCACCATTGTTTTTATTTTAAGACATAAAGGTCAGCCGTTCTGGAACAGTTCTTGCAAGAAGAGTATTGTGTCAAGTGCATTTGAAAAGCCATCAGTAGACCATTCCAGGAAAGCAAGACCAGAAGTTTAGTATTACCAGCCTTAAAGATCACCAATTAACAGCACCTCAGGTTAGCGTGGTTATGAAGGCTTTACAGAGCACATGTAGCAGATACAGTACATCTCAATATCTGAGATAATAACTGTTAAAAGAAGATTATTGCATATTTTGGACTCCTTGAGTATTGTTTTCCAATGTAGAGAGAAATTAAAATCAGAAAATACCATGTGATTAGCTTGTGATTGGTGGCGTATGTCTTCGTTTGTGGTGGTAAAATGTTGCAGTTCCATTAGGACCCTATAGGTGGCACACTCTAAACTGTTTACATATTGGCAAGAAACACAGCATCCTGTGTGGTAGCAGCAAATTATTTGTTTGGTATAGGTTTGCTCAGAATTGTAGCAGAATCAAAAAATAAAAAAGGATCCTTACAGAATCGTATCACCACCTAGGTATCATGAGGATATCGTATCGGGTTAGTCCCTGGTGATTCCCATCCCTACTCACCAGCTGTACACCTCAATAAATAAGTAATAATAATAAAAAGTAAACATGCTCAGCTTTAATGTTGGGAGTGTGCAGCTTTAAAAAAAAAAAATTATTGGTAAATTATGGTGTTTATGTATTTTTGATTTGGAAGGTTGAAATGTTACGAATCTCAAGATGTTGTGTTTGTTAGCCTTAAAAGGAACTGGCAGCTTTACTCCTCCGAATTGAATTTGGAAGTGAATTGAGTTCAATAAAGCGTAATCAAGGCTGTCTACATAGTGGCCATTTTGGCAGCATCCCCAGGCTGTAATTTTCAGGCTTTCAAAGAACGTGTTCAAAGTCATTAAGACCTGATTGTAATGCACATATCTTTATAACAACGAGTGCAAAAGCTTAATGACATCAAACCTCCTTATGGCTGTTTCTACGGTTGTGGTGTTTTGTCAAGCCAGAGGGCAAAATCCCAAATGGCTCCTTCGTCTCAACGTACAGTACACACACACGTGCAGGCTATAACATAATTGCCTCTACACATGATGAATGGTTAATAGGACGCGATGTATGATATATGTTTTGTTCTAGGGCTCGACGCATTATTAGCTTCCCTTAAATAGCCTATGAATCGGGAGATTATGTGTAACCTGCTGTGTTTTTAGAAACACATCCATTTAACTCCTATAAAATAAAACCGTATATCCTCTGTGTTATCGTCACAGCATCTAGTTGGCAGGTATCTAGTTTGTCCTGCTGTTTTTGGCACTGAAACCAAACTCAAGAATAATGACTTCGGTATGAGGATTTTTGTAACGTGAGTCAAACCCAAAACCAGTCAGCACTGTTGTAATGGCAGTAAAAAAACAAACAAAAACAAAAATTCAGAGCTTGCTTCAGTTTAAGATAAGGACAGACCTGTATTGTTAAGGGTTATCTTTACCAAACTTATCTTGCATCTTTTTTTTTTTTATTGAAAAGCAGAGCTTTCTGAGATGCGATCAGTGTCTTTAAGGTTGCACGCCACCCGATTCATATTGCGAACTGTCTGCTCAGAACTCACGCGCTTAGCATGTCAACCACGAGCTGTAGTGGAATGGAAAATATAATATTGGCACTGCAGTGATATTAATATAATCCTGAAAGTGGTTTAAGAGGAAAGCGGAACTTCCCGTCATACAGCTAAGTAAATGACTAATAGTGTAATCACCGGTTTCTAAACTAGTAATCTCGCGTTGGCTGTTCTTACATTTACACATCATACATTATTAATATTTATATTATTATTATTATCCGGGTGAAGACTGAAAGGCCGATGGAAACGTATAATATTAAGGTCACATGAGGACAAGTAGGCACGTTTTAAGTATGACCACATGTTTTGAAATATGTGAAAGGTAGCAGGGTTTTTACGTGTACACTACTGTGTATTTTATAGTCTGACTCTCAATAATATTTAACAGAGGTTAATACAGTGACATACAGTCTTATGCAAAAGTTTAGGCACCCTTTGATAAATAACAGATTTTGGTGATTTTTTTTTTTTTTTATTGAAATGATGTTAACACAGTCTCTTGGAAATGGAAAAAATGCACAATATTTTCAGCAAACGTTGGTGCATAGTTACATTTTATGTCAAAATTTATATTTTCAGTTTTAAAAAATCACCTAAATCCGTTATTTACCTAGGAGGTGCCAAAACTTTTGCATAAGATTTTTTTTCTTTCTTTTTTTTTTCAGGAAATCAATCAGGAACCCTTTCATGCACAGGATATGCAGATTCGGTATAATTTAATTTCATAATTCATATATTCATCATGGGCATATGTTTCAGGTTTTTATTTGTAAAGATTCCATATGTTCATGTGGTTACATTACCATGTTTGATGATGTCAACTTAGTTAGTAATTAACACACACTGACACGATTGATAGATTATTACAGAAGTGGCATATTAATAATTAAATATAACAAACATGTTGTTGCAGATTGTTAATATATAAGCAGCAGGGATCATTTATTTTTCAAGGAACGGCCATTAAGAGACTTTAAACACAAAAAATTAGTACAATGAGTGGGAGAACCCGTAGCATGGTTGTTGGTTTCAGATGGGCTGGTTTGATTATTTCAGGTACTTCAGACACAACAGTCTCTACAATTCATATCCAGCTGTTTAGGACCTTGCATGAAACCTAAAGTAAGCAGAACGTCTATGGGCAGGAGTAAATTCATTTGAAAACCCAATATACACAAATACACACACATTCACTGTGCATTCTGGGAATGTGGAACCAACAAAATTCATCTATCTATCTATTTATTTATGCTTTTCTGCTCACCATGGTTGTAAAGAGTGATTATTTGAGTTAACATAGCCTTCCTGTCAGTTTGAACCAGTCTCTCCATTTTCCTTTGATCTGTCTGAATTCGTTCTTGCCATCCATAGACGTTCTGCTCACTTGATGTTTCATGTTTTCCTAAACAGCTGGATATGAATTCTACATACTGTTATGTCTGAAGTTCCTAAAATAACCAAACCAGCCCAACATCCATGCTACGGGTTCTCCCACTCGTTGTACTAATCTTTAGTGTTTAAAGTCTCTTAATGGCCGTTCCTTGAAAAATAAATGATCCCTGCTGCTTTTATTAACAATCTGCAACATCATGTTTGTTATATTTAATTATTAATATGCCACTTCCGTAATAATCTATCAATCGAGTCAGTGTGTGTTAAGTATTAACTAAGTGACAACATCAAACACGGTAATGTAACCACTTGAACATATGGCATCTCTACAAATAAAAACCTGAAACATATGCCCATGGTGAATATATGACTTTTGAAAGGAGATTATACCGGATCTACATATCCTGTCCATGCAAGGTTTACACACCCAACTGATTGAGTGTTATAAAGCTTTATATACAGTATATAAACCCCCATTTGTCTTTTGGCAGGTTTTCAGGAGCACCCTGCATCCCCCTGACTATAAGTCACGCATAGACGTCGTTCGTGCCAATTCCAAAACGTCCTTAGATCAGACCGGGACGTCCACGAGTAAATCAGGCACCTTGCAGGTAAGTGTTATCAAGTAAATATCATCATCAAATGTTTTTCCAAGGTTTAAAGCATGTTATATCACTTTATTGCTGATTACAACTACTTAATTACTGGATTGCTTCTCATAAACCACTCTTTTTTTTCTGCTAGAGAGCTTCCTGCTTCTTTGCTCAGCAATTACGTCACAGTTAGAACTTCTAGCATTTCTATTTCTGCAAGTATACAGTTCTAACTGCTCTCGCAGCGTATCGGTGAATTGCAGTTAGAGAACTGATAGTCAGGAACGATCATCTCATTACTTGAACGATGAATAAAAAGCGAAGTATTCGTGCTTTCAAAAAGGGATGCTTATGTCTAGTCTTACTGATCCAGGCTGCCCAGAGTGTTTAGTAGAGGTTATAGGACATTTGTTAATCTGGATGCTAGACGTATCAAAGAATCAGAGACACTGAATTACAATACACTGCCTCGCCAAAAATAATAATAATAATAATTAAGGATATTTGCAATTAATTAATGTGGGGCAGCATGAAGGTTTAGTGATTAGCATTGTCGCCTGGCACCTCTAGGGTCCGGGTTCTGGGATTGCTTCAGTTGGTCAGGTCTAGACTCAGCAACATTGTGTGGCAATAAAATGAAGTCAGTTTATAACATGAATGTAGTTCCCCACCCACACACACACACACACACACACACACACACACACACACACACACACTAGCCACCACACTGTGTATTGTAATTGTAAATCCAAAGGTGGTCAATGAAATCAATTTAGTGAAGTTTTTTTGGTCGGGCAGTGTATATTTGGATTGAATAAAATTAATTACTGTGTAAATCTAATATGAAATATAATCGTGGTTCTTGTGAACCCCAGATAACTACCAAGGGCGGTATGAAATGTGTTATGTTCTTTGGGCATGTACTGTATATATCCAGATTTCCAAGCAAATCATGCAGTGTTGTGGGATACAGTGTTGACAACAAATACCACCATTATACTGCCATGTTTCTCTGGAAATTCCTCAGCATGACAAAGAAACATGATATTTTTGTAGAACCACAGTTATGCGAGTTCTTTTTTCCCTTCTGGAACCAGGGCTGCTGTGAAACACCAGCATAATGCACGCTAATGATGTCATGAGGAGCCGGACTACCATGCAAGGTTCTCAGATATAACAGTTAAACTTGGACCATTTCAGAGAGTAATGTTCTCCATGCAGAACCTGTGGAAAGTTAACGGCGTCGCCCAAGCGGAAAACTCCCAAGCCTTTAAATAAAGCCTTAAGGAAAGAAACGTTCCTACTTCAGGACGTCTATGTAGACTTACGTGATCTCCATGAACCAGTGGATCAACTTCTACTCAAGAAAGAAAACCCTCAAGCCTTCAATTTTTAGCAAATAAACACTGGGGAGGATCAGATCGCGGCCACCTAATCAGTTTAACACCGTAGTGGGCGTCCTGGCCAACCAAGGCTTTTTTGCAAATATGGCGAAATCCATGATTCAAGGTGACCATACAAGGTGTGCTTA